>JBBBDQ010000273.1:500000-502500 GCA_037127315.1 Ascarosepion bandense | reverse complement strand
GACTTACTTTTTTGCGCTGTTAGTTTTGAAAACTAAAAGATACGAAAATTGAGATCTTCCCCCAAATTTCGAAAATTTTACCATGAACTTAGTGCTTCAGAGATATTACAGGCAACTCCAATATTAGATTCAACAAATGAACTGGTTTCCTGATTATGTTTATTTTGATCTTTGATATTTTAAAATACATCTTTATAAATAATATAATTTTAAAATACATCTTTATAAACAATAATTTCAAAATATATCTTCATAAATAATTGGGCGTGTGCAAGCAAACATACATCAACAATTTTTCCGAACTAATTAAGAATAAACATTTAAATCTGAAATAAAATGTATCCCTGCGTATACAAATAAAAAAAAGTTTAACAGAAATATATATATTAAAACTGTTAATAAAATAAAATGCATATAAATTCAGCACGTTCCTAAAATATATCGTTATAAACTGTTAATCTTTCATATAAAATTTTTCATATAAAATTCTTATATACAATTAGACAAAGATATATATTACATTCCCCTCGACCATAAAAACGAACACATAGAGAAAACCTTTTTAAAAAATGTGGAAATAATTCATGTATTAATATAATACTATCAATTTAAACAGAAACTGATATATATATATATATATATATATATATATATATATATATATATATATATATATATATATATATGTGTGTGCGTGTGTGTGTGTGTTTGTGTGTACATATATATGTATATTAAGATTATATATATATATATATATATATATATTCCAGAACAATATTATCAAAATAATGAGAATTTTTACACTTTACAATTTATGTATATTTATAAATATATATTTTTAATTTATTTATTTAAACATTATTTTTAAAGAATATTCGTATTTGCGTAGACGCTCTGTTTCAATAATTAAACAGTGTATTTATTTAAATCTAGTGGCCTGAATAATCTAAAAGTCTTGTTAGAAAAATATCCGTCATTAAATTTACCATGCCCGTGCCTTAACAGCTCGATCACGAAGGACCGACGGTCAAACAAAGCTCAAATGATGCTTTTAAGCACATATCTTTCCGATTGTACGATATATCAACATCTGCTCTGTTTTGATATCCTAACGTAAACAAAAACAATTTATTTACGATATGTTTACGAAATCTGTTACGAAATGGATAAATTCTGACATATTTTAAATATATATTTGTGCAGATCCTTTCACTCTTTTTTTTTAATTACTTTTTTTTTTTTTCAATTGGAGTAGATAGTCTAAACTATCGCCCGGTTTACACTCCACCCACGTCTATTGAACAGGTGAAGAGGCTTATCCCTTGTTTCCTGTTCAGGTTGTGGTTTCCTGTTTCTTTCTTTTCCAATCTTTTCACTCTTACGTAGCCCCCTGCGCATCAGTGGCGTTTTCGCCTTGCCTGGGGTGATATGATTAAAAAAAAAAAAACTATATATATATATAATATGCAAAAATATATATTTAAAAATCAAATTAGTATTATTAATATATCAAGCTTACATGCGTCTCATTCTATCCAACTCTCTCTCTCTCGCTCTCTCTCTCTCTCTCTCTCTCTCTCTCTCTCTATATATATATATATATATATATATATATATATATATATATAATATTTAATATTACGCGTGAAATTATAACCATAAATTTTGCAGTAAATAATTTTCTTCAAATCGAACCTGATGTTTTCTTCAAGAAACAAATTTAAGAGATAAAATTCTTTTTATTATAAAATCAGTTTTTACGTTTTTTCAAAGCAGAAATCTGATATTTTTTCTCCTCGTACAAAAGGCCTGAGGTACTTTTTCTTTGTAATACAACTTACAGATTTTTAATACAAAGTAATTTGAATAATAAGATCAAGGCTTTGTACAAAATTTTCTGGTTTTATTATTTTTATTTTTTAGCATCAACGCATTTTGAACTTTTATGTAATATACAATATATATCATTTATATTTCTAGCGTCATTGTTCTTTATTTACATATTTTTATTATAAATTTCATATAAAATTCGTAAATTATTACTGTTTATTTATCACAAAAGTATTTTTAAAATAAATAAATCTTTTAAATTATATAGTAATAACAATATTATTAATAATATAAAGAACTTATGTAGTAAATTATATTTTGTTTTACACGCCTTTTTAGTGAAAATCTTTAAAACTACAATGCATCAATATTTTTAGAATTCATTTAAAAATATGTATCTTTTCATATAAATTCTTTTTAAAGGATTTCTGTAACGAACTTTGATAATGAACTACAACCAAAATATATAGTAAAAAAGAAATATATATTTTCTATCATTCTTCATTACTTATTCCGATAGCATGTCTTCCATGATATATCAGCAAACGCGTACGAATATATGTGAAAAAACGCTTTTTCCAAAGACGGTCTCAGGCTGACCCATTCGCTACTGACTCGACAAATAAATTATGTATATGTTATAAAGATACTGTAATAATTTAAATAATAT
>JBBBDQ010000273.1:487500-497500 GCA_037127315.1 Ascarosepion bandense | reverse complement strand
TTCGTTGTCCAAACTCTCTATATTGTAGATATGTTATTTATAAAAGCAAATATTCCGTTAATAAAATCATGAAAAGTAAAACAAAAATAGAAATTGAGATTGGTTAACTTCCTTATTAGTAACATGTATAAATATATCGGCAATGGTTAAATTATACACAGACTCATAGAAAATTCGTTTTCCACCATTAGATTTTCTTGATTAAATATGTAGTTACAAAAATTCGAACTATGATGAAAGTTATAAGTTTTAAAGTATTTTATTCAAATTTACCATCAAAATATATTTCAATGTATGTCGAAAGTAAATTATTTAATTTTTTTAATAAAATAAACTCAATGCATTTTCAACGTTAATTATAATTGATTTTAGGTTTTTGCTATTTCCATTCATAAAACTGTTTCACGTTAATTTTCATATTTATCTTTAAAACCTAATTCATTCAACAAAATATTTCTGTTATAAATTATGCTACACTAATTATAACAGAAAATTTTTTATATATATTTAAAACGTATTAATTTCAATGAAGAAAAAAATATCAATAGATATTAAGAAATATTTATAACATATACATACATTCATAAGAAGCACTCTCTCAAAAATATTCTATGATTATTTAATATTTCTATATTATTTATTCCTTTTTATTATTATTGTAGTCATTCAAAGTTATATTAATAAATTATTTGTATATATTATTGAAGATATAATTTTATACCCTATATAATTTTAAAATAAATTTTATTATATTTGTAAAATTTATAATTTAATTATTTGTTCTAATAAAATATAGTTTCTCTAAAGTTTTTATAATATTTCAATACCGGGGATTCGCAGTACAGAAAGGAACTGCTGAAATAATCCTCATATCAGTCAGTTAAGTGCCATTCGTGATACACGCCTGGGCGATCATGTCTCTTTCGAGACATGACCGACTAGGCAGAAGATTTTTCAGCAGTAGGTTGCCATTAGTTTCTGAGGTAGACTGGTTGCCAACCAAGGCTCTGTGATAAAAAATATAATTTTAAGATATGTGATATTTGTGCATAAAAGTGCTTAATATCAAACAGAGAACGTATCATATATTAAAGCGAACATTGAGATCAACTCCGGGCGGCGAAAGTTTAATTCATGCATAAACGCAATCTTTAGGACACACACACATATATATATATATATATATATATATATATATATATATATATATAGCCAAGGGAATAAGGAACGAAGAAAATATTAACAACGTTCAAAACATTAATTTAAAACTGTGCTCAATATCGAAATAGCGTTATGAATATTTATTATAAGTTATAGTTTAGAACATGTACAAATTACAATCTACTACAAAGTGTACATTTTGTTTCGACATTGAAATGACAATGTCTCATCAGGTAGTAAACGCTATTTTTTGAAGGAAGATGGAAAACTGGCTTCCTTATATTGGTAAATTTTGTGTGCAAGGTAAAGGGGGTAGATAAAATGAGAAATCAGAATTGGGGATTGTGATTTCTCATTTTCTCTACCCCGTTTACCTCCCATATATATATATAATTTTTAACTAACCACGTATATATATATATATATATATATATACAAGGTTAGTTAAAAATTATCCGCACTGATAACACTAATATACTATGCCAAAGGTACCTCCTACATATTTCTCTTAAATTGATTAGAGAAATGTCCAGTAACTTTAAAGCCGATTGAAAGATACGTCGATTGAACTTTTATTAATTTATTGATTACTGTTGCTCTACTTCCGTATTGAACACTTTTTGACTAAAATTGTGCTAACCTAGAAATATGTTAAATTCTTGAAATTCTAACGTATTTTGTTTTTATCATATATATATATATATATATATAATACAAAATGTTTTCTATTGTGGGTGGGTGTGCTACACTTTTTACAGAGCGTACAGATATTACACTCTGACCGTATGTAATAGACTCGATCTATACATAAATATCACTTCAAATATTTTCCTCAGATTTGATTCACTCTTGCTGAGGATGATTTCGCAAAAAGAAACATTGATAACAGAATAAAAAACTTTAAACATCCAAGTTTTCAGAAAAAGGATGGAAACAAAAAGTAAATTAATACTGAGCATCAGGAAGAGACAACTAAAGTTCCTGAGACATGCAATAAGGATGGTGGGCTTGGAGAACCTGATACTAACAGGCCAGATAGAAGGAAAAGGAGACAGAGGAAAGCAGCAGATAACATATTTGAAGGGCCTGAGCAGGTGAATGACAGAACGGGGGTTGCATAGTGTTACAGGAGAAAGTGTGCTCAGAGACACCAGTAATAGGGAGACGTGGAAGGCCATGATCGCCTACGTCCTGAAAAGACAAGGCACATCGAAGAAGAAGAAGAATCTCAAATATGTTTTTGTTTGGATATTTAATATCAGTTATTTTGTTATAAATGCTTTATTTATGATATCAAAGATAGAAAAATATTTTTCTTATTTTAAATTATTCATATTGTCATAAAAACAATTCCGTCATATAATTTCTTTATGTGTTCATTAAAAAATGTAATACTTATTAAGTGTATTTAATACAAATAATCACACTAAGAATCATTTTAATACAATTCAACTGTAAAAATGTATATTTGGTACCGTTAACCATCAGTATATTAATAAATTGTCGTATATTTACTACACAAAATATATTTTAACTTATTTACGGTGTAAATTTATTTTCAAACGTGAATTATTTAATAAATACAACGAAAATATTTTTTATAATAAAATCTATTTTAAATAATTATATATAAGATTATATGCCTTAGAGAATATCTTTTTGCTTGTGTTTATTAAAGAATATTATTACGCGTCTCTTTTTCACTCCCACTTTTAAATACTTCCAACCGTCTTTAATCTTAGAGATAAATTACGAAATATTCTTAATATATGTTTTTTACAGTATATAAAAGTGAAACGTACACCAAAAAATTAATTTTAATGACTTACCGCACTTCAGAAAGAACATAAAAGGTGTAATAATAATAATAATAATAATAATAATAATAATAATAATAATAATAATCATAATAATAATAATAATAATAATAATAATTTGAAAAACTGTCAAAATATAAAGACCTGGAAATTGAAATAGAAAAAATGTGGAAATTGAAAACAAGAGTTGTGCCAGTGATAGTAGGTGCACTTGGAATGATAAAAAATGGAACAAAACAACACATTGAAAGAATCCCTGGAAACCCCAGCTTAAGAGATATACAAAAAATTGTCTTATTAAGTACAGCCCACACACTAAGGAAAACTTTATCTATGTAATGCTGGGGATGATAGGGAAGATAGAAAAACATGAAATGGAGTCATAACAACACGCCACTACCTGCCTTAGGTCTCCCCGCAGACTTGGTTGGTAGTGAGACCAAAGCAGAAATCGAAATATGATGAAAAATGACAAAATAATAATAATAATAATAATAATAATAATAATAATAATAATAATAATAATAGATATACAAAAAATTGTCTTATTACGTACAGCCCACACACTAAGGAGAACTTTGTCTATGTAATGCTAGGGGTGATAGGGGAGATAGAAAAAAAAATGAAATGGAGCCATAACAACACACCACGACCTGTCTTAGATTTTCCCGAAGACTTGGTTGGTAGTGCGACCATAACAGAAATCGAAATATTTTGAAAAATGACATAATAATAATAATAAGACTTTTTGGAAAAAAATTCCATCATAATAATTACAAAATATATTTGCATTCATAAAACTGAAACTGCAATCACAAGGCTTTAAAACAATTGACAATATTTCAATTTCTAAATTGCTGTAGTTATTGTCCCCAGTTTTCTATGGAAATTAATTTTAAACAAATAAAAATAAAAATACGTCACTCGATACAATATTGTATGACCGTATATACATGCGTATGGGGTGAGTGTGTTTGCGCGTGTGTTCGTGTGATATGTACTTTAAAATATTTTAAGCAATCTTACATTCAAGTTATCCAAAGAATAAGTGTACTTAAATATTCCTAAAGAATTAGTGTATTTATTTTCAAAAAGACATTTATTTCTAACATTAGTATAGTGGATAGATCGTATTTGAAACAGAAGTTCTGTTTTTATTTTTAAATTGTATGCACTTTGTTTATTGGTCTGTGCATTTGAGAAACCTTGTTAAAAAAAAAGTGTTCTCCAGAACATGGCCATAAGTTTTGTCCATATCTATCTATCTATCTATCTATCTATATATATATATATATATATATATATATATATATATATATATATAAATGTGATTATAACTATACTTGTGTCGAAAAAACCTCCACGAATCTACGAAGAAGGGAAAAAACGGTTTTAAAAAAAGAAAGAGCTAAGTACATGAACATCAGTCAAAAGAGTTCGGACCGAGTCACCGAGTCAGAATGTAGCCCAAAGAAATATATATATATATATATATATATATATATATATATATATATATGGACTGAAGATTGTGCTTGTTTAAGCATGGAACAGACTGTCGCCTCTAATTGTTGACCTTAATGTCCTTTTTATATGTACATACGCTCTGTCCCTGATATTGAGCACATTAACCCATCAGTACGGTTAGACACCCGATTGCTTTTAGCCAGGATTGAAACCCGACATCAGTCGGCAATTCTACTTCTGAGCTACGGGCGCTCGGTATATATATATATATATATATATATATATATATATATATATATATATATATATATATGCAGGATAAAAATAATCAACATGTACAAAACCATCGTAAATATAAATATTCATTGGAAAGTTTTCTGAAATTTTTTTTTGAAATTGTGATGAATCTTTAAAGGGAAATATTTTTTAACTTATAAACATTTCGTATCTGTCCCTTATTTTATTATTTTACATTCAATCAAAATTTTGTTTCATAACACACACACGACACACACAATCACAGACACACATATGTAGATGCGTATATTTGCACATACGTGCACACGCACACACATATATGTAAAAGTAAAAGCATACACACACACACACTCACATATATATATGTTTACACACACATAAATATAAATGTGCTCAGTTTATTTTAGCAATATGTTTAGGAATTCATTTGTGGGATTAATCGATAAGCATACTATGAAATGCATACATACTTACAAATACATAGAAGAGAAGTCATTGATACGAACATAGATAGATAGATAGATAGATAGATAGATAGATAGATAGATAGATAGATAGATAGATAGATAGATAGATATGAACAGACTGAGATAGATAGATAGATAGATAGATAGATAGATAGATAGATAGATAGATAGATAGATAGATGACGACTAGGATAGATTAGATAGATAGATAGATAGATAGATAGATAGATAGATAGATATGACTTGACTAGGATAGATAGATAGATAGATAGATAGATAGATAGATAGATAGATAGATAGATAGATAGCTAAGAACGTCGTAAGATAGATAGATAGATAGATAGATAGATAGATAGATAGATAGATGCTAATGAACAGTCGTAGATAGATAGATAGATAGATAGATAGATAGATAGATAGATGCTAATGAACAGTCGTAGATAGATAGATAGATAGATAGATAGATAGATAGATAGATAGATGATAATGAACAGTCGTAGATAGATAGATAGATAGATAGATAGATAGATAGATAGATAGATAATGAACAGTCGTAGATAGATAGATAGATAGATAGATAGATAGATAGATAGATAGATAGAATGAGTGAGATAGATAGATAATGAATAGTAGTAGATAGATAGATAGATAGATAGATAGATAGATAGATAGATAGATAGATAGAGACCGTAATAGTTTTTTTTTTTTTGCACTTAGTGACACATAAAAATAAATTTTTAAAACTACAAAAGAAAATTGCACCACACCCGTTTTATCTGTTTTGCAAGCCTTGGAATCTATTATTTTTTAAAATTTAAAAATATCATTTTAAACAATGTGAAAATTATCTTTATAAGTAAATTTTAATTTTATTTTGTAGTTGTAACTTTGAGCAATAATCCTATGTGAGATATTAATTTGTATGTTCTTATATACGTAATATTTTCATATATTATTTTCATATAGATCTATCTATCGCCCGGTTCACACTCCACCCACGTCTATTGAACAGGTGTAGAGGCTCATCCCTTGTTCCCTGTTTAGGATGTGGTTTCTGGCCTTCTCTTTTTCAATCTTTTCACTCTTTTCTTTCTTTATTTTTTTTCCCTCAATTGGAGTAGATAGACTAAACTATCGCCCGGTTTACACTCCACCCACGTCTATTGAACAGGTGTAGAGGCTCATCCCTTGTTCCCTGTTTAGGATGTGGTTTCCGGTTTTTCTCTTTTTCAATCTTTTCACTCTTTTCTTTCTTTTTTTTTTCCTCAATTGGAGTAGATAGACTAAACTATCGCCCGGTTCACACTCCACCCACGTCTATTGAACAGGTGTAGAGGCTCATCCCTTGTTCCCTGTTTAAGATGTGGTTTCCGGCTTTCTCTTTTCCAATCTGTTCACTCTTACGTAGCCCCCTGCACATCAGTGGCGTCACCGCCTTGCTCGGAGTGATACGATAAAAAAAGAAATATAATTTTTTAAAATTAATATTAAATCATTATTTGTATTATAATTAATTTTTACTTGTCATAATCAGTTGTCAAGTATAGTACGCATATATATAAAATAAATAATTTTTATTAAGAAAAATTTCAAAATTTTCATCATTAAAAAAATATTTCTAAATTTCGATCTTTAAAATAAAAACTATTCTTTGTGGCTTGCTAAATTAATTTATTTATTAACTAATATTCTAGCAACTAAGAAATCTTTGATTTGAAATTTTAAATGTCCTAATTCAAATAATTTAAAAGATGAATAGGAAAAGATTGAAACACTAATAAAAACATTATTATACTTTAGAAAGTATAAAATAAATTACCTTTACTCGCTCATTAAAAGAAAATTAAAATGTGATTTTTTAACTCTCTGCGTACTATTAATATTACTATAAAAATATATTAACTATTTTCTGCTTAAAATCAAGTCCTTATTTTATACGTTTTTATTAAATTGTATCAGCTTTTTATACAGATTTCTTTAACTGTTTGACAATCAAAAATAAGAAAAAGAAAGATGCTAAGTTATCAAAATATCCTTACACTTCGTAAATATTAAAGGTAGTAAATGTATATAGATTAATTTAAAAGCTAATTAGTATTTAATAGATAATTACGACTAAATCTATAGGTATTATTTGTTTGATTCTATGAATAAATCCATCTTACTAATTTAATTTAATAAAAATTCGATGACTAAATAAGAAAAAAAGGAAAATAAAAAACAGAAAATCTCAGACAATTTTGAACAATTAGATTATTTGGGGACAATAAAATACTCCCAGCGATTTTTGGGGGACAATAAAATACGCTTAGCGATATATTTTTTTTTTCGTTGTTGTTGTTGTTAGAGGGTGGGGATAATGAAATACGCCCAGTGATTTTTTTAACACAGGGCGACTTCACATACGTAGGAAAGTATATAAATATGCATAGAATGTTAAATTTAGCAAATTAGATATAATCACAGGAAATGCATTTTAAATATTGCTGACTTTAAATATGTATATATTATATTTATGTTAAAAATTAATAAAGAAAAATGAGTGGGAAGACAGGATAGAAGAATGCCAGGCAAAAAACATATAAAGTAAAAAATGCTTATATTATTTTATATTAAGTTATATATATATATATATATATATATATATATATATATATATATATATATATATATATATAAATTATTTAGTTACTTAGTTTTTACTCAAAAGAAAATTAGACAATACATTTATATTAAAAAGCGTTCAATAAAATTTTTTTGTAGAACATTTGCATAATCTTCATTTGTAAATGAGTTAATAACTCGATTACAGATGGAGAATATATATATATATATATATATATATATATATATATATATTCTCCATATATATATACATATATATATATATATTCTCCATATATATATATATATATATATATATATATATATATATATATATATTTTAATTCAGATACTTCAATCCAAAGGAAAAAAGCAGGAAGGTAAATTCCAAAAAACCCGATCCTAATTAATATTAAAAATTTTAAAAATGATACAGGAAGAGAGCTCCATGTAATAAAATATTACAGAGCAACCCAGTTTCTGAAAGGTTTTTTCTGTTGCTGAGGTGATGTGTCGTCCTCCGTGGGGATCTTCATATCGAAATGGCCATTCAACATCTTTGAATTAATCCTTTTTTAATATATATATATATATATATGTACAAATAAATAAGATAAAAAAGTACATGAATAATTTTGAATATGCATTGAACACTGTTTAATGACACTTGAATAATATTTTTATATTTGTGTGTGTACATGAGTGTGTACATGAGTGCATAACCATATGTATATTTATGAATTCATATATATATATATATATATATATATATATATTCTAAACATATGCTGTTAAATATAAGAGACAATGAATGTCTATTATGTTTAATCATGAGCCGTTCTAAACGTCGTATTTTGGCTTTAATTTCAGTTGAAAATAAAGACAAAAATTCTCCAACATTTGGATAATTATTTATTGGTTTTCTTCTAAGCTTTCGGCTCACATGAGCCATCTTCAGAGCGGTAGTTTAAACTGAAATATTATAAAATCCACCATCACCGACGATTTTAATTTGTGTTGACATAAAACTCCGCTTGGCAACGGCAAAAGTTACCAAAAATAATAAACGCAGTTCTTAAGTTTGCGATGCGGTTTTATGACGTCACACCGCGGGATAGCGCGAAATGACAACAATATATATATATATATATATATATATATATATATATATATATATGTGTGTGTGTGTGTGTGTGTGTGTGTGTGTGTGTGTGTGTGTGTGTCGTTGTCCAGATCTCAGAAAAAACTTTAATAAAAGTAAAACATGTTAGATTGGGACACAGTTCCTACTTTATTTTTTATTTATACTATCATCTTGTCAAATCTATATATTTTTAATTTTATATCTATGTTCACATAAAAGCGATGAATCTCATAACTATACCAATTTTAAAGTGTGTGTGAGTACTCGTGTGTGTGTGTGTGTGTGTGTGTGTGTGTGTGTGTGTGTGTGTGTGTGTGTGTGTGTGTGTACTAATGTTTAGGATTAGTACAAACATGAGATTTGTCACTCATCACTCCGTATTCAGAGTCTCATAGACGGACCGAGTTCACACTTTAGGAGTGGGGTGTGAACAATTGATTTAAATAATATATTTGTGCATGATCAGTCAGTCAGTTAAGTGCCATACGTGATACACGCTGACTGGGCAGACGATTTTCCCGCAGTATGTAGCCATTACTTTCTACGGTAGATTTGTTGCCAACCAAGGCTGCAGAACCTAATCTGACCTGTTATTTTACCATAACTGGAGGGAAGAGACGGATTAATACCTTTCCCAAGGGTATTTGCGCGATTCAACGGATTCAACTGGAATTCGAACTAGGCTCTGCAATTTCTCGTTTCAAGCTGATATGCACCCTACCTCAACATACACCCTCTGCACCACATAGTGCTTAATACAAACATATATGTATGCATGTGTGTGCATTTACATATATATATATATATATTACTATTTTAATATAATTAACGCTCTGTATATGTGTGTGTGTGCATGTATGTATATATGTGTGTGTGTATATCTATATATATCTATCTATCTATCTATATATATATATATATATATTGTAATAGTTGTTACAATGGTTTAACGAGCAGTGGGTTTAAATACACGTGTTCTTTCACTTTCTTACAATATATATTGTTTAATTACTTAGTTTTTGTTCATAATAAAATTATTGCAACTCGCCTGAAGGCACCATTCATGGTAGAAACCTAGGTCA
>JBBBDQ010000273.1:480000-482500 GCA_037127315.1 Ascarosepion bandense | reverse complement strand
TCTGTTCGTATCTATCTATCTATCTATCTATCTATCTATCTATCTATCTATCTATCTATCTATCTATCTCAGTCTGTTCATATCTATCTATCTATCTATCTATCTATCTATCTATCTATCTATCTATCTATCTATCTCAGTCTGTTCATATCTATCTATTTATCTAGCTAGCTATCTTGTATTTTCGGATATGTTGGGTATTGTACTTGAAGTTAGAAATAAAATG
Organism: Ascarosepion bandense; assembly: GCA_037127315.1. Taxonomy (NCBI): domain Eukaryota; kingdom Metazoa; phylum Mollusca; class Cephalopoda; order Sepiida; family Sepiidae; genus Ascarosepion; species Ascarosepion bandense. The sequence continues at coordinate 482,274 of JBBBDQ010000273.1, read as the reverse complement.
TTCAAAGTTCACATAGTCTTTTGTTTTGCTCAAGTACTTTTAACCGTCACAGCCATTTTCAAGAAGTAATGAGGCATCTGTGTGCTGTATATATATATGTGTGTGTGTGTGTGTGTGTGTGTGTGTGTGTGTGTCTCTGTGTGAGTGTGTGTGTAATTTTTCTTCATTTAATGAAAAATTATATATATCAAATTTATGAGTGTAGACGATGTATGTATTTATGTACGTACGTATGTATGCATGTGTGTACTATTATTTCACAAAAGAAGGTGAGTGTTTTTTGTATAACGAAAAATTGCTGGTACTTATTTTTTGACGATGCATTTTTTAGTGTTCTAAAATAGTTTAACAGATCGATCTCTCATGTTCTGTATGTGATCTGTTTTATACATGAATTTATTAAATTTATACATTGTACATATAAGAAACCTTTGAAAGAGTGGATTGAAAAATACCAAAACCTATCTATCTATCTATCTATCTATCTATCTATCTATCTATCTATCTATCTATCTATCTATCTATCTCAGTCTGTTCATATCTATCTATCTATCTATCTATCTATCTATCTATCTATCTATCTATCTATCTATCTATCTATCTATCTATCTATCTATCTATCAGTCTGTTCATATCTATCTATCTATCTATCTATCTATCTATCTATCTATCTATCTATCTATCTATCTATCTATCTATCTATCTGTTCTAGTCTATCATATCTATCTATCTATCTATCTATCTATCTATGCGGATACAGATGAATATAACATCAATCAAGTGACAAATTACATTTTTGTGTTAATCACACGCACGAGCACACACACACAGACATATAACGATGCATATAATATAACAATACATTTACACTATATCATATTTTCATATGTTTTTATAATCAAATTGATATTAACCAATTTTAGTAATAATTCAGAATATATTTTTAAGATAAATATCCAACGTTAATCTTAATTTATAAGACAATACCTGCTTTTATTAAAAATATTTATAACTTATCTAAAATTATAAGTTTTCTTCATATTGTAAATATTTGTCCTGTTATATTTATTGATATTTACTCACTTCAGATATTTAAATTTTGTCATTGGGCATTCGGAAGATATTAACTCAAAAGTGAAATATAATATTCTGAGTTTGAGTGATGAAAAGACAATGTTAGAAATTGTAAAGCAATTGAAAAAAAGACATAGGAAAATAACAAAAATGAATGGAAAATATTGACAGGATAAGAACAAGAAATAAAACTGGTTTTGAGAAATAAAACTGGTTTTAAGAAATAAAACTGGTTTTAAGAATATTACAAAAAAGATATTCAACAAAAACGAAAAGGGTAAAAACAACATAAGTGAACTTTGACTTGTCATAGCAAAGATAATTTTTTTAAAAATTGTTTTGTGAATCCGCGTAGAGAAAAATGCAACATTTCAAGAAAATCGGCTAAAGACACGGAAACAAGCAAACTACCGTCTTTAAGTAAATATCCAAAAATAATCACGTCAATCGGACAAACTAGATGTATACTGTTTTCCCAACAAATTTTTTTACTATTGAATGTTCATCCAAATTGTTGGGATAGAGGATGGGTTTTCATAATCAACTGACACAACTTTGAAGATCACAGCGGGAGTTAAAATATAGTTTTAGGCCATATAATTGAAGAAAATTATTACAAAACCGTAGACATTTTTGGTGGTACAAGACAAAATTAAAGTTTTATGCTAAAGAATATATTCAGTCAAGACAATGCTAACTATTTATGGCTTTGTTAGAAAAGAAATTATTTAAAAAACACCAAATTAATGTAATGGACGATCAATCATGGTAGAAAATTTGGGTCCCATAATTAAAAGAAAATATGATAAAGTATTGGAGAATGAGAAACAATATTCAGTCAATAGCTATAAAAACTGGCAAATAATTTTAAAGTTGAAAAGAAATAAATAATAATAAAATAGTTAAAAAATGATGAAAGTTATAGAATATCAAAGAGAATGTATTATATGATAAGATAACTATTATATATAGCTGATATTAACACGTAAAATATAAAAAATAAATTTTTTGTTGCACTTAAATTGTTTACATAATAAAATCAGATACTTCCAAAGCAGGTTACTATAAATAATTGTAAATATACACTACCGGCTATAATAATTAGGCCAGTTTTTAAAAAGAAATTATGTATTTCATACTATTTTTAGTATTTATTGCCAAATGAAAACAGAACGGTTCTTTTATTATTCTTACTTTGCA
>JBBBDQ010000273.1:475000-477500 GCA_037127315.1 Ascarosepion bandense | reverse complement strand
GCCGTTCTAAACGTCGTATTTTGGCTTTAATTTCAGTTGAAAATAAATACAAAAATTCTCCAACATTTGGATATTACAGTCTTAATAACCTCTCTGAAGATGGCTCATGTGAGCCGAAAGTTTAGAACCAAATTAATAAAAAAATTATCCAAATGTTGGAGAATTTTTGTCTTTATTTTCAACTGAAATTAAAGCCAAAATACGACGTTTAGAACGGCTCATGATTAACCATAATAGACATTCATTGTCTCTTATATATATATATATATATATATATATATATATATATATATATATATAGTGTACACATATGTAGATATTAAATAAAGACAAGAGGAAAAACTATATTTTAAATTGCCTACGCGTTTCGTCCTGTGATTAACTTTATCAAGGCAAAGAGACGAAATGAGCTTTATTCTAAATTACGTATCTATAAACAAACAGCGTTGGTAACCACAAAGACGCTCACAAATTATTTCAAAAGATTAACAGAATATTTTATTTTATTTTATTTAACCATCCTGTCCTTAATCTAAGATCATAACTGAGTATACAGATATATTTCACTTCACACAAAAACAAAGAAAATGGTATGTATGAAGAAAGAAAATGAATTCTACTTTATTTATATACATATATTTCTTTTATTTTCGCAGAGTTGAAAAGCCTAAAGCACTATAAAGAAAGAGAGATAAATATATCTATATATTTCTATTTATCTTTTTCAGATAAAGAGAAGAAGAAAAAAAACAATACACTCACACAGGGGTGCATATCTTGCCAGAAAATTACTATATCGATTGATTATTTGTTGTACGGACATTTTCCATATGTTTTTGAATATATGCGTATTTGTTTGTAGCCGTTATTCTACATGCGTATATCTCTATATATTTATTTGTAGAAATGTGTTTATGTGCATATATACATGTGTATATGTGGGCACCCCGACGTGGTGTAATGGTTAACAAGCTTGTCTCGCTAGAAACTGTTACAACTGAGTAGTGAGTTCGATTCTCACTGGGTATCCCATACTTTCGGCCTTTGGCCACATCTGAGCAGGGCTTAGAAAATCAATATACATGTGTATATATATATATGTGTGTGTGTGTGTGTGTTAAAAAGAGACTTACAAAGTGTTTCGAGGCCAACAGGTAAGGTATACAATATCAAACAATATATTTATGTAAGATTTAAGAATTCAGAAACTTACATATATCGTTATGAAAATATTTTTTAATTAACGTGCAAGTTATTGCAAATTTTTCATGCTAATATATCTTGTTAAATCATCTGATTTTCAACAAGTGTATCGTCAAACGACTGGAAGCTTCACGCTTCACGGGGAAGTTGCACGCTTTAAAACGTAAACTTTAAAAGGATCAGCGATTTAAAAAAAAAAAAACTATGCTTAACATTAGTTGTAGAAATAACACAATGATAAAAATTAATTTTAGTTATTGAATAATTAAACACAATGTTAAAAATGATATACGTATATTTTTTAATAAAACATTTTTTTTAGGGACAAAGTATTTTTCACATTCAGTTCGGCGTTGTTTATTGAGTTTAAAAAGTTTGAAAAATCCTTTAAATAGCAAACAAAACATCTATTCATAAATATGAATAGTTAGAATTTAACAGAAAAATTAAAAGGAATTATATTTATAGTCGTTCAGCGGAAGCGTAAATAATATAAACAAATTACCGAACATATACACTGGTTCGGGCTTAATCAAATTAAAATAAAATACACCCCTGGATAATAAGATAAATTGAGACGTATAATATTAATAATTAAGTTTATATATATATATATATATATATATATATATATATATATATATATATATATAAAAGAGAAATCTAAAACTTATCTTAGCCGACGAGTTTCGTTCTCTCATGGACTTTTTCAAGACACATAAAATGACGATACACAGGCACAGACACACACGCATACAACATACATACATACGTACATACATACATACATACATACATACATACATACAGATAGATAGATAGATAGATAGATAGATAGATAGATAGATAGATAGATAGACAGAAAGATAGATAGATAGATAGATAGATAGATAGATAGATAGATAGATATTAGTGAAGCAACCTTTCAAAGATTTTTCATTAAATACGGCCGACAAGGAATTTTGAATTAGGTGTGAAGGAGAAAAAAAATTACATAATTATTTAATTTCTCTAGCTATTTTCAAGGGTGTTTATATATATATATATATATATATATATATATATATATATATATATATATATATATATATATACGTATGCTTCTTACAGAATGTAGGTGCAGCAGGCTGATGAGAAATATTTTGATCAGAAAACAGAAAAAATTGCAAAAACAAAATCGAATATACTCTTCCTAAACACTTGCAAGTAAAGTTCGTAGGTGTATCCGAAATATAACCGATTTTAAACATTTTTCTTTTTTTCTATTTTGACTAATGCCCACAAAATATATAGTAAT
>JBBBDQ010000273.1:457500-470000 GCA_037127315.1 Ascarosepion bandense | reverse complement strand
TTTGATTGTTCTATCTTTGTGTATAAAATTATTATCATTATTAGTATTATTAGTAGTAGTAGTGGTAGTAGTAGTAGTATTTAATTCTATCTCCATTATAACTAAACCCGTATCTTATTCTATAGTTAATGTTTATATTACTAGAACAATTCCAGTACATTTACTTTTCGTTTCTTAATAGCACTACAGAAAATTATGTTTTAACAAAATATCAAAGCCTAAAATCTAAACATACTACCGGGAATAATTATTAGGCCACCCCAGTTTTTTTTTTTTTAAAGAAATGATGTATTTCGTACTATTTTTAGTATTTATAGCCAAGTGGATAATTCTAAATGAAAATAGAATGGTTCTTTTGTTATTATTACTTTGCAAAATTTTACAAGGAATAGAAGTAAAGATGAACTCGTCTGAGTCACCCTAAATTTTCTTCATTCTTTCATTGATGAAATTGCAATATTGGTAATTATTAAATATTTATAAATTCATTTGATGCACATGTTATTGTGCAGTATTAACAAAAGAGCCATTCTATTTTCATTTACAATTATTCACTTGGCAATAAATATTAAAATATACCATAAAATACATCTTTTAAAAAAACATTGGGGTGGCCTAATAATTATGGCCGGTAATGTATATATATATATATATATATATATATATATATATATATATATATATATATATAGGAAAACTCTAGAACAATACTTTAGCTCTATCCTCTGGATTTCGAAGAATCGGTTAAAAATTGAATGTTGCCTTCCTTTTTCAAAACCAATTTACGAGCTCACAAATGAACTTTCTCTTTCTGTAAGATTTTGCCATATATTCAATAATAATAATAATAATAATAATTATAATAATAATAAGACATGTAATAATTTTAAGAGTCTTTATAATACACAGCTTTTCAACTCGTAGCAAAGAGAATAAATGGATTCATGACTTTCTCAGAATTTGAACTCATCTCGCCGGTTTCCTTTTCCACGCCGATCACTACATACATTTACATCTAGAACAAAATACAAGCTAACAACAACAAAAACAATAATAATAATAGTAATAATAAAATTAAACCATTACTGCATAATGTTTCCTAAAACTTGTTAGTTCATTTGCCTAATCTTGCTAGTCAGTAAAATCTTCATGTTAACGAATTTTAAATTTTAGGTGGCTCTCTCTCTAATTGCTTCGACGCCATACACTTAAACAGTTTCAGCATCCGAGTTTAATAGGCCTTAACTGAACAAAACTTATGAAACTTACTATTTATTAAAACCAGGTGACCTCAAAATTTTGACCAACAGCACATACATCCCTAACTTTGTACTCGAATTATTGAAAATAAAACTATTTTGTAAAACAAATACATTCTTTTCAACATTCAAAATTTCTTTGGTTCAGTGACGACTATTAATTACATAGATCAAACATTATACAATAAAAAGTTCAGATACAAATTGGTATAATAAGTCTATATCATGCTACAGATCATAAATCCATGTATACTACCTGAATATTTATTTTTTTCAGTAACACATACACACAATTATTTTGACAGTAAGACACACATACATTTTTACATCCATATATGTGTGTATGTTAAAATTCTGATATAAATAAAATATATCTTTAGCAGAAAGTGAATATAAATAAAAGGTAAACGAAAGTTCTGAGAAACTTTATCTTCAAGATATTTACCTGGACCAAGTTCCTCAGGTGACAAAACGCATTGGTAAAAAATTAAAAAAAAGTTTTCCTTTTATATATATATATATACAAAGATGTCCAGTCCATAAACGGCGAGGATAATCCCAAAAAATCAACTTAATATAAAATATTAAGTGTTATTTCTATATAGAGAGCTCAATGGATGTTATCCAGAGCAATATGGTATTTATAAAAAGAAAACTCAACACGTCATTTAAATTGGTTATAAGTTATAATTCATTTCAATAAGCTAAATTAGCTCATTTCATAAGACCACACAATATTCGTTCCATTTGGTACAAAAATTTTTACCGGAATTTATGTACCAAATGGAACGAATATTGTGTGATCTTATGAAATGAGCTAATTTAGCTTATTGAAATGAATTATAACTTATAACCAATTTAAATGACGTGTTGAGTTTTCTTTTATATACATACATACATACATACATACATATATATATATATATATATATATATATATATATATATTTTCTAGACATATGCTATTAAATATAAGAGACAATGAATGTCTATTATGTTTAATCATGAGCCGTTCTAAACATCGTATTTTTGCTTTAATTTCAGTTGAAAATAAAGACAAAAATTCTCCAACATTTGGATAATTATTTATTGGTTTTCTTTATAAGCTTTCGGCTCACATGAGCCATCTTCAGAGAGGTAGTTTAAACTGAAATATTATAAAATCCACCATCACCGACGATTTTATATATATATATATATATATATATATATATATATATATATATATATATATATTTCAAATTACTTTTGTAATATATTTCCTAAATTTAATCATTAAAACCAATTATACTCATTAATATATTGTCAATAAAAAGATACTGATAAAAATTAGACATTTGATAATCAAATGTAAATAAAAACATTTATTCAAATATATAATAAATAACTATAATTTATCTAAACACCTAGCTTCGTCATTCGGATGGTTTACTGTTTAACGTTAATGACAAAGGTAGAACGTATTGAACTATAATTTTATTATCCAAATTTGATTTTTCGGTTATTTTAGGCAAGAATTGTTAGAAAATATATTAACCGCTAGGTGTGCAATATAAGCTAAATAAAAATAGATTACTAAAAGAAAAACCTCAAATTCAAAACCAGTCGAAACAGGTGAAACTAAATAAATAAATAAATAAAGCTACCTAAAAAATAAAACGGTTTCTATATGGGAAAAAAGTAAAACACATCTTGCGTTTATTCTTACGCGTACTTTATATGCTATACACACGTACTTTATATACTATATACGCGTACTTTAGAAGCTATATACGCGTACTTTATTACAATACACATTCAGCTCACTTCAGGTGAGTTTCAATTACTTTTCAGTAATTTACTTCTACGCGTACTTTAGAAATTATACACGCGTACTTCATATACTATATACGTGTAATCTATATACTATATACGTGTACTTTATATGCTATAAGTTACTATATACATGTCCTTTATATGCTATATACGTGTAATTTATATACTGTACAGGTGTACTTTAGAAACTATATACGCGTACTTTAAAAACTATATACGTGTACTTGATACACTATATAGGCGTACTTTATATACTATATTTTGTTTAACACTTGTATTTAGTTTAGCTAACTTCATTAGGTAAGACTATACAGTGTATATTTCCATAACTATACACTTATTTTTATTTATTTATTTTAATTAATTTTAACATTTAAGTTTTGCAAATATTTACATATAGCTTAACTCTGGTCAGTAAGTAAGTATATGTAAAATCTATTTTTAATTTGTATTTACAATTTTCTACCTTTGCGTATGCATAAATACAACAAATTTAAATAGAAATTTTCACAAAGTTTAACAGTAACACTATTCCTGGACCAAGAACATTTTTTATAACTTTCACATCTATAAGTACAAACATTGTTAAGCTAATGAAAATATATGAACACAAATATTCATCATTATTTTTACTACAGTAAAACAAAATAAATCACTATAATTAATTAAAATAAAAATACTTCTTTGGTGGTGGTGGGGGTGGGTATGGACTAAGGCGGCGAGCATTAAAAAACAATAATAAACTGTATTCTTTCGTCTTCTTTTTCTCTCTAGTGCTTTCTTTCATTCGTTTTAATGTGTTGCTTACGTCTTGATTATATTAATTTCAAATTAATTCTGTAACAGAACAGGCAAAAGTAATTACTACACCACCACCAACAACAGCATCATCATCATTGCACGCAATATTATCATTATCATCAATATTATTATTATCACTATAACCACCACTACTATCATCGTAATCAACATCATCATCATCGATGAAAGGAACTTTTCAAATTATCTTCCTTATATAACATCAGTAATTGGGTTTCAAAATAGCTGTCATTAACTCAGACTCTTCTTATTTCTTTATTTTCAGATGTTGTTGTTGTTATCGTGGTCGCCATTACGATGGGGTGCTGAGAAGTAAGTCGGCCCGCCCATGAAAGGATTTAAAAATATATTCTGTTGTATAGTCATTTTGACCAGATTATCGGAAGTAGGTCGAGCTTATAACTTTTCTGCGTTGACACACACACACACACACACAAACACACGCACACAAACACACTCATATTTGTGTGTGTGTGTGTGTGTGTGTGTGTGTGACGTATTAGCCTAATTTAATTTTAGCAGAATGTTTTCAGGATATATTTAATTAAGTACTAAAAAAGTTTCATGACGAAGTTTTCAAATGCAGAATTTTCAATATGCCTACCTATTTCCATTCTATCTATTCTACTTGAGTATACCAGTCTCAGTATATTACTAGTATAGTATACTATAATATATTACTAGTATAGTATAGCATACTATACTAGAGTATATAGTATTCCGAATAAAAGGTATATAATAAAATATTTCATAAAACATTAAAACTATTTTTTAAATGTATATTTATTAATTGTGTGTGTGTGTGTTGTGTGCGTGCGTGCGTGTGTGTGTGTGTGTGTGTGTGTGTGTGTGTGTGTGTGTGTGTGTGTGTGTGTGTGTGTGTGTGCGCGTGCGTGCGCGTGTGTGTGTGTGTAAACTCTGGTTTTGTCAATTATTATCAAAATGTTCTTACGTTATCGCACATGTGTTTATACGTGTTACAGGTAAAAAATTCTATTCTCGAAATATATATATATATACATTATACAGAAACAAATAATAATAGTACCAGAACATGTTTTTCTTTTGAATATTCTAAAACTATAAAACTGACACAATAAAACAACGAAACACTAAACAAAAATTAAATAAAATATAAATTTAAAAGATACAAATTAAATACAAATTGTAAAATACGTCACCTTTTTTCTTCTTCTACTTGACTTTCTTCTTTTTTCTTTCTTTTTTTTTTTCTCTCTCTCTCTCTCTTGGTTTTACTGTCACAGTTGTAGGTATGAATAAGATTGAAACTCCTTCATCCAGGTCATGTTTATTATTATTATTTTTTTTAATTTATTTGTGACTTTTTTTTACTCTTATTGTTTTTTTTTTCTCTTTTCTTTTCCGCTGTCTTTGTTTTTTAACTTTTAATGTTCATTTTTCTTTGATAGTTTTCATTCGTATATTTTGCTTTTATAAATTTTTCTTTTACGATATTTTGCTTTATCATGACTAATACGAATCATTTTCATATATTCAACTTATTACTATCGTTATTATAGTAATAAAAGTGGTAATAATGATACTGTTTTATATCATTGATATGATATTTTTAAATGTAACAATACGTTAAATGTAACAATATTAATATCATAACAACAACGTTGTTATATTAAAGAATATAATGTTTATATTAAAGAACAGTAGCATTTTCATCATTATAAGCTTCATTCTTTCTTTTGAAAAATGTTTTTCGTGTTTTTATTTACTTATTTTTTTCATTCTCCATATTTCAGAAAATATCTTTCTTTTTTTTTCATTTATATCTTTTCCTTTTTTATTCATCTTCACCATTTTCTATTACGTTATAATTCATTATTATTATTATTATTATTATTATTATTATTATGTTATTGCATTTCAATGTTCATTGACGTTTTCGTTATATTTTTTCAATTTCTTATGTTGCTTTGCTTTCATTAGTGTGTATTTTCATTCTATATTCATGTATGCGATATATGTGTGTATGATATGTATCATAGATGGGTTACCTAATCTATAAGTATATATGTTATCTAATATATCAGTTGTATCATTCGTTTAAAATTTCATAGATGTTTTTATGTATGTGTGTGTTTGTGCATATACAATTTTACGAAATTTATATATATGTATATATATATATATATATATATACATATATATGTCTATATACATACATACATATATATTTGTTTTTCTTCTTCACTTTTTATAATATCAACAATCTTCTACATCTTAATATTTTCAAGATATTCATCCAGTAATATAAAGTCCTATATGCAAGTATATAGTTACAGGTAAATAATTTGAAAAAGTTACATATTTATAAAATACAAATGCAGATACATGTGTGCGTTTATACATAAATAGATATAATTTACATATTACTTAAACATATATGTAAGCGTAAAAATGTAATATATACGATTAGAGAAAATATAATTAGTTTTAAAGCTTTGAATATACCCTGTTTAACACCGTTCTTTTCTCTCCGATTTTTTAAGGTTTCTTTCTTTTTTTTCTTTCTTTCTTAGCTCCTTTCATGTAACTCCTTCTTCGACATTTTTTTCTTTTTCTTTTTCTTTTGCGTGTGTTTAGTTCGAATGAAACGCTCAACTTCCGACTGAAAAAATCACACGACTTTTCTGTTCAAGGTTTCTTTTTTTTTCCATAACTCCTTGTTGGCTTGTTGTTGAGAAAATCCTTCAATCGTTTGCTTTTTTCATCACTGCTTGCGTTGGTTTTGATAAGTTTAAACATCAGTTTACGGACTGTTTTCACGGCGATGAAACAGAAACATATTTCAATATGTACATGTCCCGTTATATATAAATAAACACAGATAGATAATATACAAGTAATATTCTACTTATAAAAGCTATTATACATATATTATACATATAACATGTCTATGCTTATATCTATATATATATATACATATATATATATATATATATAGTTAAGTTAAAATATTGAGTATATTTATCAAATGTCTGCTACTCTAAAGCTAACAGACACTACATGCATACATACATACATACATACATACATATATATATATATATATATATATATATATATATATAGCGTGTATGTAAATATATGTATGCGTTAGTTTAACTAATCGTATATTGCCATGTAGAATATATGTGTATAATCATATATGTGTATATGCATGTTTGTGTATGTGTGTGAGTATGCGTAACAATTAATGTTGAAGTGTCAGGCCTTTCGCTTGCGGGGGAAAAAACTCTCACTATCAAAATTGAAATTTTTCATACGTGTGTTTGGAATTAACATACACAATTATTGATTATAATTATTGTGTGAATACTTACATATACATATATGAACAATACTAATGACCGTTTATATATATGTGTGTGTGTATGTGTGTGTGTGTGTATTTGTGTGTGCAATTATGTATATATGTGTATGTGTGTGTGTGTGTGTGTGTGTGGATATGCAAATCCAAAGATACAGTGTCGGATGTTTGCTAACATGAAACAGACAAGTCTTTTTCGATACTTAACAGAATTAGCATCGTTTTAGCATATATGTATATATGTGTGTGTGTATTAAAATATATACATATATTTGTATATATATATATATATATATATATATATATGTATATGTATATATATATATATATATTATATATATACAATTAATATAAATAATTAGTAAATATGTTTATAAGTAGGTGTTAGTGCATGTATATATAATGTTAGCCAGTGTATGTATGAATTATATATATATACATACATATATATATAGGTGTCTACACACACAAAGCGTGCAGCAGTCTAGGTGTTCCTGGTACTGGCTCTAGTGACGAACTAAAACACCAACAGCGACAGAAGCTGAAGCCTTTCGTGTGACGTCGGTAGGAGGAGGAGGAGGAACAGGCAGTGCGAAAAGGTGGGGAGGAGTGTACAGTGCCTGAAGGAGGAGGAGGAGGAGCAGCAGCAGTTAGGTTTACATGCATACATCTTTCTGTCTATCTGTCTCTCTCTCTCTTTCTTTTTCTTTCCTAATCTATCTATCTATCAGGTCGGTCATGATCTATCTATCTATCTATCTATCTATCTATCTATCTATCTATCTATCTATCTATCTATCTATCTATCTATCTATCTATGCAACACAGACACGCACGCACGCATGAATGCATGCACACACATGAACACCGTTTATTTGTGTACGCTTATGTGATTTACAGAGGTTTAAATGTATAAACCTATAATTTTATGTGTGTGTTATATATAAGTTGTTTAAATCACGAATTACAAACGCCTGGAAGAAAAGTTCAATTTTAGCTTACCCTTTCCTCGCCATCACTTTTTTTTTTCAAAACAAAACAAAAACACATAAGCATGAAGAGGGAGGGGGCCACCTCTGTGGGTGTGAAGGGGAGGAGTATTAGTTAAAAACAGAGTAGGGGAAATAGATATGTGTGAAGTGTTCGTAGTGGGAGGGGAAGAAGGGGAGGGACTTCCTAAAGAAGAAATAGAGAGAGGGGCGGTTTGTAGTGTGAAGCTTGTGGGGGAGAAAGGGGGAAGTGTGACCTGTTAGAGGGGGAGAATAACTTGTACAGAGAGGAGGAGTGTGAAGCCGTGAGAGAACGGCAAGAGAAGGAATGTGAGACGTAGAAAGAGGGTGTGAACGGCGAGAAAGGAGAAACAGCCAATAAAGAGAGAGGGATAATGTTTTAGAAAACATACGAATACTCAACCGAAAAAAAAAAACATTGTCCAAAACATGCATACCTTTCAGTTGTTCATTTTCTATGTAAACGTGAGTCCCTAAAGCTATTTTTAACACTTTCGTTTAAGGTAATCAAATTCACTACTCAATAATAATAACAGTAATAATAATAATAATAAATGATATGCATTTACGTTTTTTTCAATATTGATTTTCAGCAGTGACTTCACTTATTGTCACAACGTTTCTCTAGTAAATATTTTATATTATAATTATAAATATGAGTGAGTGAATGCAATTGTTACTCTTTTAATGTTTTAAAATTTTATTATTATGAAAAATATATTAGGACCAATGTGTTAGTGTTATTCTTTGAAATTGTCGATATGTATATGAGGAGAGTGTTGCATATATGAACAGTATAATAGTATTTATTTAAAAAGCAAAACCTATCACTGTTCAAAAAGATTTAAACGTTTTTATTTAGTTGTTTTTTTCTAATCACAATATTAATTTCTCTCTCTCTCTCTCGCACTTTTTCTCACACACACACACACACACACACACACACACACTCTCTCTCTCTCTCTCTCTCTCTCTTTCTTATTCCCACTCTCTAACTCACTCTTACATTTAGAAACATCTATCAGTAGGTACACGCGTGTATACGCAGACAAATTCATCCTGGTGTTCAAATAACCAAAACGCGTTAGGCCGTAAATATTTTTATACAAAGTGATCTATTTTGGAATTTTTAAGCAAGTGAGTGTTACATAGATAAATGAAATCAATAAGTATATAGTCTAATCAGGAAAAAACAACAAACAAACATATATTTGACTCAAATAGTATTTATTTTTCAACATAATCTCTTTGCTCGGTATATTGGTGAGTATTTATTCATATAGAACGAAACTTATACAGTGAAAATTTCAGATCAATATCCAGCTACGATTACGCCTCAATCTTGTTGACAGGTACATCTTAGTTCTGTCAAAGATTTTAGAAATGTTTTTACTTTTGAAGATATATAAGAATTTTCCCTAAAGTGGGAGACCAGCTCACTAGATGGCGTCAGTTACAAAATGCTTCTCGTTAATATTTCTACATTAATCATTGGGTGTTATTTCTCTTTCTTTATAATGTTAACACACACACACATAGATGTATATATATATACATGCATGCACACATATATATGTGTGTGTGTGTGTGTGTGTGTGTGTGTGTGTGTGCATATGTATATATGTGTGTGAATATATTTGTGTGTGTGTGTGTGTGTGTGTGTGTGTGTGTGTGTGTGTGTGTGTGTGTGTGTGTAAGTTTTTTATGATGGTTTGGTTTATGAAAATGAAGATATCATCTTTCAAAACAAAATAAAGATAATTACAAATAAGATAGATAGATAGATAGATAGATAGATAGATAGATAGATAGATAGATAGATAGATAGATATGAACAGACTGAGATAGATAGATATGAACAGACTGAGATAGATAGATAGATAGATAGATAGATAGATAGATAGATAGATAGATAGATAGATAGATAGATATGAACAGACTAAAATAGATAGATAGATAGATAGATAGATAGATAGATAGATAGATAGATAGATAGATTAGTGTTACAAGCACATGTCTATGCGTGAACACACACAGATGCAGACGTGTACTCAGATACGCAAGGCATATGTTAAAAAGAGAGAATATCGGGATGTTTAAGAGGAGGAAGAAGTGTGAACTGTGAGAAGGGAAGCGCATAGCTAATGAATGAAGCAAGGGTGTTTTTAGTGTTTGAATATCGAGATGGCGGGGTTGAATATAAATCAGAGAGAGAGAGAAAAAAAAGTGGGTGTGTAGATTATGACGAGGGAAGGGGTTCAAACAGAGAAAGGAAGGTGTGAACTGCGTGAGGGGCAGGACGACCAATAGAGAGAGAGAGAAGTGGTATACTGAAGTAAATGGGTGTGAACTTTGAGTGTCGAAGCATGCCCAATGTATGCGCCTGCATGCATACAGAAAAATCGACGGGCTATTCAAAACAATAATGTTTAGATTGTTATAATAATAATAATAATAATAATAATAATAATAATGTTAAAAACCAGAAAGAGAAAACTTGTCTATTAATTGATATGGCTTGTCCAGCGGATTGTAACATAACAACCAAGGAATTTGTAAAACTGTCAAAATATAAAGACCTGGAAATTGAAAGAGAAAAAAATGTGGAAATTGAAAACAAGAGTCGTGCCAGTGATAGTAGGTGCACTTGGAATGATAAAAAATGGAACAAAACACATTGAAAGAATCCCTGGAAACCCCACCTTAAGAGATATTCAAAAAATTGTTTTGTTAAGTACAGCCCACAAACTAAGGAGAACTTTGTCTATGTAACACTAGGGATTTTAGAGGAGATGTACAATTTTGTAGTAGTTTGTAGTTTTCACATGTTCTAACGTAATAATAATAATAATAATAATAATAATAATAATAATAATAATAATAATAATAATAACCAGAAGAAAATAAGCCATCTATTTTACTCAAAAGAAAATAAGCCATCTATTTTACATGGATGACTTAAAGTTGTATGCTAGGAATGATAAGGAGCTGGAAGGTCTTCTGCAAACTGTAAAATGTTTCAGTGAAGACATTGGGATGAAATGAAATTTAAATAAAAGTGCTAAAGTTACAGTTTTACGAGGATCACTCCAGCAAACATCGTCAATTAGCTTAGACCTTGCTGTAACAATAAAAGACTTAGAGCAAGAAGAAGCTTATAAGTAACTAGGTGTAAATGAGAGTGAAAAAATTTACCATAAAAAATGAAATAAATAGTGCGTAAAGAGTACTATAGAAGGCTATAGATAGGTTTTCATTGCTTTCTGCGGTAGACTGGTTGCTATCCAAGGCTATAGAACCCAATCTGTCCTGTTATTTAACCCATAACTGAAGGGAAGAGACGGATTACTACCTTTCCCAAGGCTATTTGCACATGTGAATATAAGGAATTTAACTGGAATTCGAACTTGGCTCCCTGATTTGTCGTTCCGAGTCGATATCCATTGCACCACAACGCTCAGATTAGAGAGATGTTTATCTTTAATTAAGTTAGCTACGTTTTGAAGGCTTCAGCATTTTTTTTTAATATACAATAAAATTCATATATATAAAAGAGAAAAAAACAATACTTTACCCTTTCTTAGATATAATGTTTTTTCTTTATTCGCTGTGTTTGCTCAGAACGTAGGGTCATGGCTCTCCACAATTTCCTATCCTTTTTAATAACTTTTCCTTTTGTGATTTTTTCCAAACCTGCTCCACACTCTATTCACAAAATCTCACTAAGTATGTTATGCGTTGATTTCCTTTGTATCTCTTGCCTTTAATCTGTCCTGTGTGTATAAGATTTTCCAAGCACTCTTTTCTCCTTATGTGCCCTAAAAATTTCAACTGTTTTTTCTTGATGTTAAGTATAAATTTCGTTCTTGTTTCCATTTTCTCTAAAACATCGCCGTTGCTTATATATTCGGTCGATGGTATGTAGATCCACATTTTTGGTGTTTCAAATCTTTTCTTTATATTTTGAAAAAAAAAAAATCACTGCAATATTAGGGGACAGATATCACGCAACAGTTCAGTTCTCTTTCTCCTTTGTTTCTGTTTCTTAATACTCTGCTTAACTTTTGAAATACATCTTCGGCTATCCCAATGAGAGGACTAGATCTTTTGGAATACAGTTATATTTGGAATACAGCTTTTGAAATGCATCTTCGGCTACCCAACAGCGCATTCGGATTTTACTGTTGCACTTAACCTAGACCACGTTAGCAGTAGCTTAAAATTTAGTGTCCACTAAAAAATCAACTAATA
>JBBBDQ010000273.1:405000-437500 GCA_037127315.1 Ascarosepion bandense | reverse complement strand
CTCATTTTCTCTTATATATATATATATGTGTGTGTGTGTGTGTGTGTGTGTGTGTGTGTGTGTGTGTGTGTGTGTGTGTGTGTGTAATTAAAGAGATGAATGTGTGTAGCTTAATGTCGCACATTATAAAATAGTAAAAAAAATTGAAGCAACTGGTTTCGCTACCGCTTGTCTGGCCTCTACGGCAGTGTTAAACTAGTATCAAAATGCAGAAGTGTGTAATAAAAAAAATTAAAAAAATAAGTTATAAAAGTATATATATATTTGTCATTCACAATATATCATTTCCCTGTCTATATTTCAATCCTATCCATATATTTCTCTTTCTCTCTTTCCCTCTCTTTTTACCAATCTATCACTATCTTATTTTTTTTTTTTTTCACTCTCATCCCTTCCCGCCGTATGTGTGATATGTACATCATCATCATACCTAGATGGTGCATAGGGCAGCAACTTTTTGTTGCTGTTTCTGGAATAAACTTTTTTTTTTACGGGGCAGGGTTGTTACGGGGCAGGGTTGTTAGCCCTGCACTCAACCCCCAAACCTGAAGGACCGGTAGACCATTCTTAGTCCTTACGTTTACAACACCTGGTATTCCCAAATGGTCACCCATTTAATTACTGACCAGGCTCGATGTTGCTTAACGGACGGGAACCGGTGTATTCAACACGATATAGCCGTAGACTTCTCGCCGTATACCACTCTCTAATGTTTACACTGTCTATACTTTGCTTAATGCATATTGAATGAAATAAAATCTTTTGAGGTTATTTGCAGTTTAAGCAGTGCTATCATCCCTGCAAAAATAAATAAATAAATAAATAAATAAATAAAAGGTGTAAAAATGTATATGTGTCCTTACTACTGCCTTACACAAATTATTAAATATCAGCTTTTACTATATTTGGTTTATGACGGCATTGGAAAATTATTAGCATTAACGTGACTATGGAAAGACTTTTTTTAGAGGAAAATTCTGTGATTTTGAACGTGAAACATTATCAAACTTTATCAAACGTGAAACTCAATCTACTTTAGTCCGGTGAGTCACATTGATGACTTTTTCCGTCTGCACGATGTAGATATTATTCAATCTTATTGTCTAAACTTCTTCAATGGTGGAACGAAACATTTAAAATCAATTAATGCTGCAAATATTTTCGAGCAAAAAAAAAAGTGTATTCATGAAACTC
The DNA here is from genome assembly GCA_037127315.1 of Ascarosepion bandense. Taxonomy (NCBI): domain Eukaryota; kingdom Metazoa; phylum Mollusca; class Cephalopoda; order Sepiida; family Sepiidae; genus Ascarosepion; species Ascarosepion bandense. Next base: position 436,306 of record JBBBDQ010000273.1, on the reverse strand, counting down.
AAAGTCAGTCTTGAAATAAATATAAACTTAGTTTTAATTGTCATCCAATGGGATAAATCGTAACGAAAACTGAAAATGTCGTTATAACTAAAACATATAAGCGTTTGTTACATTCTTTGAAAATCTACTGAAAGGAGAAGATAACTCGATTTCAATGAATATGTTTCCATAATAATCGAACGAGAAAAGATAAAAATAAATAAATGTTAAAATCGATTTTTTACGGATCAGTCTGATATCAAAAACATATGAGTATCTGAGTTCAGGGCAACTAGGAAAGAAATGATTGAAAAAAATGTAAAGACCTCCAGGATTTGTGCCTGGTTTTCGTCACTCTAATGAAGGCATTTCACATAGACGTTGGTAAATTGCTATGGCAGATCTTTCAAAATATTTGTCTGTCCGCTAAAGTTCCTGGCAATTCTCAGACACTTCCACGACAGATTGTACTTGTATTTACTTGTTTTTTTTTGTTTGTTTTTGGTTGTTGTTGTTTTTTTTTTTTGTTTTTTTTTTGTTTTGTTTTCGTTTGGTTCTTTTTCGTTATTTGTTTTTTGCTTTTGGTGGGGTTTGACTATTTCTTTAGTCTTTTCTCTCCAACTCATAATGAAATGAAGAAAGTGACCGATTTTAGTGTCAACATGTAACTAAAACAACGAGAGATACTTTCAGACACTTTCTCCTAAGTAAATAATTTAACAAAAAATCCTATAGAGCTGGTATAAAGCGAGGTAAAAATATAAGTAGTGATAACAATTCTGTTGTGGTGATGCTTCAGTTTAATTAAAATCAAAAATTAGTTTTAGTTTTGCAGTTAAATCACAAAAAATGAATGCGACATACCTTTCCACCGGGTATGAAGTCATCACTGGAACATAAGATATGAAGAATATATATATATACAGTACAGTGCAAAAATATTAGAACAAGAACTATTTTATCTTTTATGAGGCATATTGACAGAAAATAAACAATTATAGCAGCCTAAAGGATACAGCGGCGATCCAACAAACGAAAGTAAATATAACAGAGTAGTTGAACAAGATCGATAAATCGGGGCTGCCGAGGCGTTTTAAAACGTGGCTATTCCAACACGCAGTTTTACCCCGAATATTATGGCCATTGCTTCTGTATGAGTTTCCAATGACCACCATGGAGACACGAGAAAGATCAATTAGCAGTCGGTTGAGAAGATGGCTAGGTGTGCCGAAATGTCTAAGCAGCGCAGCACTCTACGGTAAGAACAATACACTCCAGCTTACCATTTAGAAGTTTATTTGAGGAATACAAAGTATTAAGAATAAGAAAACGACTGCAATATAGAGAATCCAGAGACCCTAAAGTGGCAGCAGCAGGTATCCAAACAAGATCTGGCAGGAAATGGAGTGTAGAGGGAGAATTACGAGTAGCAGAGGAGAGAGTCAGACACTAGGCACAATTGCTAGAGGCAGAGTAGGACTGGGTTATTTCCTTAGTCCGCAGATCAGCACGATTAAGGGTAAAGAGGGGCGTCAAATTATCCAAGACGAATTGCGAGCAGGAATAGAGGAGTCGAGACACTGCAAGATGGTAAGCCTAGGCCAACAGGGAGCCTGGACAAGATGGGAAAGCATTGAGAGAAAGAAAGTCAGGTGGTTGGACTGCTGATGGGCGGATTTCAGCGAAGTAAAATTCCTGATTCAATCAGTGTACGACGTGTTGCCCAACCCACCTAATCTATATATAAGGGGCAAGACCGAAACCCCCAATTGTCAGGTATGTGGAAAAGAGGCCACACTACAGCACAGCCTTAGCAGTTGACCCAAAGCCTTGGGGGATGGTCGGTATCGTTGGTGTCACGACCAAGTCCTTAAGGCAATAGAAATTGAAGTCAGAGAAGCGTTGAGGAAGTGTAAATACCAACCAAGAGGGAAACAAACCTTGATCTCTTTTGTTAAATAGGGAACGAAATGGTTTAAAACCAGAAATCCCGGTTTCAGCCTACCATCGACTGCAGCAGATTGACAGTTGTTAGTGGATCTAAGAAGTCAGTTAAAGTTCCCAAAACACATAGCGGAAACAACACTTAGACCAGACCTGGTGCTATATTCTTACAGCACGAAGACTTGTATTATTTGGGAACTCTCTGCGCCATGGGAGGAGAATCTGGCCTTAGCAAATGAGAGGAAACGATCAAAATACCATGAGCTGGTCGAACAATGTCGGCGAGATTCATGGAAAATTAACTATGACCCAATAGAAGTGGGATGTAGAGGCTTTGCTGGACAATCATTAGCGAAATCCCTTGCAAAGATAGAAATAATGGGAACAGAGAAAGTGAAAGCAATTAGAAACATTACCAACGAAGTTCTAGCTGCTTCCAAGTGGATCTGGTTTAAAAGATCTGAGACATGAAGAAGGAAACCGATGAAGGAAATCGATCCATGGAATAACTTTTGAGTAATTTTAACTAGCTGTCAAGGCATAAATAATACAGTCCCTAAAAAGAGGGGGGGAGATGTTCACAGATAGAAATAATGCAATCCGATTAGTAGTCAGCTGTGTTTTTTTTTTTGTTTTTTTTTTTTGTTTTTGTTTTTTTAGATCAGAAAGTAGGCGTGAATGGGTATGGGTGAGAGCCTCTGTGGGGGAGTGATAGTGGGAATATGAATTTGTGTGGAATGTATTCAAGTAGTAAAATATTTTAAACATAAGCTGTGAACGTTAATTACAAGTAAAAACATTAAGAGCATGTAGGAAATTAGCAAGAGTAGTAAAATTTAATTCTACCTCTCCCCGAAGAAAATAGTTATTTCAGCAGAAATCTATATAGTTGGAGGGTTTTTAAAAATAGCAAAAGTTGACTGTCATGATTAGTTTAGTTTTAATTATCAGAAATAGGATTAGCTAATCAATGACGAATATAGGTAGTTTCGATAAATCTTCGAGAAAGGGATAGCTAATTATAGACCAGTTGAATAGTAAAATTTCGTTTAAAAGCTATATTAATAAAAAAAAAAGCTAAATTAATAAAAAAAAAGCTATATTAATAAAAAAAGCTATATTAATAAAAAAAAAAGCTATATTAATAAATAGAGGTTAGAAAAGTATTAGCAATTCAAAGTATAGGGGGAAATTTAGTGAAGAAAAAAAAAATGGACGAACATCCCAGTGTGGCCGCGATTAAAGATTCAAAAAATAGGTGCAACTTGGATTTGTTACTAAACAGGGGAGGGTGGGTAAAATGAACTCTTCCCATTGGTCAGAGTTAACAATAAAAAGTATGAATTCTGCCGAAAAGAAAAAAATAAATTAAATCCAGACGAGTAGCCAAAAAGGAAGGAGCCGGCTTGGTACTTCTGGACTGAAAGTCGGAGTTACTGCCGGAGCCGATATGATGTTTAAAAAGCCGAAATTGGCAATGAAACCAGGACATCACTGAAGAGCTAAGAATAGGAAAAATTAAATATAACTTCTTTTTTTCAGTATTCAAAAAGATAGAATATGGAAATTGATTTGGTATTTAAATTTTTGGAGATTGTGCCTATCAGGGAAACAAGTAAAGCAGGAAGTGCAAGAAAAGAAACTGTTGGAGTAGAAGTGAAATTTTCATCAGTAAAACGGTGAAACCTAGACGCCAGCCTAGTAGCACGCTTAAATTCAAGTGGACAAGGAACCAAATGAAAAAGCAGTTGCCATGAAAATATTTATGGAAAAGGCAGAGGGAAGCCACGTCACGACGGTGAGAGTCAGGACTGATTATATTTCAGATCATTCCTTGGATTTTGTCATGAACCTCGAAATGAATAGCAGGAGCACCAGACCAGATATGGCAAGGGTATTCAATGCACGGACAAATGGTATATGATTTATAAATGTGCAAACAATGAATTCCGTCGAGAAAAACATTCTCGCCCGACACAGGGACCCAATCTTCCTAGCAGTAGATGCAGCTATAGATCCAATGAGGTCAAGTAGGTGCAGTGTGTTGTTCTCAAGGAGACTTGCATCAGCCATGTTAATAACTAGCAGGAAAGATTCTCTATGGTGATTAAAAGAGGGCACTTTTTTTTTTTGGAGGCATTCAAATTTACAAGCCATTTTCTGGCACCAAGTAACCGCTGATTGAAGGTCCGTTTCAAGCTTTATATATATATATATATATATATATATATATATATATATATATATATATATTGTATAATTACTTAGTTTCTGGTCATAATAAGATTAGACCAGTGCACATTTGTATTACAAAGTGTTCAATACAATTATATTGTAAAAGTTTTGAATTTCTTCCAATGATATTATTACGCGACCAAGGGTTCTACCATAAATGGTGTCTTCAGGCAATTTTAAATAACTTAAGTTACCCTAGATCGCATAATAACTCGTTTGCAAATGGAAAATATTCAAAAATTCTACAATATAATTGTAGGCGATTTTCAAAAAACTTATAAGTTATTGAAAATCGCCTGAAACTCTACACATGGTAGAAACCTAGGTCGCATAATAACTCATTTACAAATGGAATATATATATATAATATTGCTGTCTAAAACCTTAACAAAATATTAAGAAACACAAATTTTGTTAGATTCAAAGATAGTGGAGAATGGACTGTAATGTGATATCACTAATCTTATATGGAATTGAATCCTAGACAATCCCTTCACAAATGATGAAAAGACTTGAAGCAAGAGGACAAATCGAAACAAGTAATAAAAAGGAACTGTCCAACAAGCAAATTACAAATTGGAGATACTAAAATCAAAGAAATACAATAATTTGAATATCTGGGAAGTATTTTAACAGAGGTCGGAAAGTGCGAGACTGGAATACGAATGCGCATTAGGATAGAGAAAGTTGCCTTCAAAAAGCTAAGTGAAGTATTATGAAACACCAAAACTTCGTTATAAACAAAGAAAAAAATATTGAACTGTTACGTAATATCAGTCCATCCATGTGGCAATGAATGCTGGACAAACCCTTTACAAATGAAAATAGTTGAAGTAACAGAAATATGGTTCTACAGAAGGATGCTGAGAATACAATGGACCGAACACGTGATCAGTGACAAAGTTTTAAAGAAAATGGAAACAAAAAGGACACTCATATTTAGGTACTCCCACTGATTCGCTAAAAAATAGCATTGTACGGCGCAAAAATTCCCCTAACTTAATAAAAACTAAGTTTTTTCCATCAAAATGTTATTATTAAGAGGAAAGATCAAAGTATTTTTAATTATTTTTAAAATACTTTCTAACACGTTCGAAATTTTCGTAAAAATTTTGTTTTGAATTTTGTTAGCGGGGAGAAGAATCGTTACGAGTGTTCACAATGAATAATGTAATATTACATAGCTCAGTTTTTCTTGTGGTGAAAAACACATTAATTTGGTAATTCTTGAAAAAATCAAATAATTGTCGAATTTTAATGAAACTTTCAGGACTTATTCACAAATGAATGGAATTAAATCTTGGTAAAAATATTGTATTACCTCTCTTACTGCCTCCACGTAATTTCATGAATTTGTTTTATTCTAAATTTCCTGCTATAAATAAGTAATACATGTGAAAGTCAAATTAATTTTACTTTAAATTTGCTAATATTCCAGAAAATAACGTATCACAGATGTATATTTTATTTTTGAAAGATTTTTAAAACCGAAATTTAACTTTTGCTTACAAATGTGTCGATCGCTAAAAACGGCTGAAAAATTGAATAAATTTTTAAAAATTGAAAACATTTACATTTCAATCAATATAATGTCTAGTTGAAATAGACTAGAGTATTTTGCTTACTGTAAATAGTAAATTTAATCATTTAGCTTTCAATTACACCTAAAATAAAAATTTCAAAAAACTTTTTATTTTTAAAAATTCAATTTAAAATTTAGGTATAGAAAATGAATGGAAGTATCTATTTGTGTTTAAACACCAGAAAAAGATAACTGAAACTGAAGAAGGCTTGGAAAATTTAATACCCATAAGACGTACAAAAGGTGTAAGAGAGATAGAGGTAAACAATGCATGACCTACCCAGCCAGCCAGGGTTTAGGAGAAATAACAAAATGTCAAGACTTATTAAGAGCTACAAAAGACAGGAAATTGTGAAGAGTCATGATTAACATCCTGAAAGGACACGACACATAGAAAAAGCTTAAGTAAATGGATAACAGAAAAGAGTTTAGAAGAAATGACAGAAAGAAAATTTATTAACAGCTACAAAAGACAGAAAATTGTGGAGAGCCGTGATTGTTTACGTCCTGAAGGAATACTGCACATAGAAAAAAAGACCTCATAGTATTGATGCTTCTATTAATATAATTGGTTTCAAATGTTTTATTAGACTTAAAAAAAAAACACACAGATATAGCTCTATAACTGTACACACTGCACATTTGAACGTTGTTTAAATCATCAATATTTAGTAGCAAAACGTAGAGGTTCTAATGTTACCAGTTAAATATCTAGGGCCATTCGTATCATATTTGATACAGTATGAAAACAAGCCTTGAAAGAAATATTTTCCTGAAAAATTTTTTAAGAGAAATATTTTATTAATTTCAAATGAAAACAGTACTGACTGCTCAGTCAATGAATACCAAATGTTTCCTTATAGGGAAATACCAAATGTTTCCTTATAGGGAAATACTGTATCAAATATGATACGAATGACCCTAGAGGGTTAAGTAGTAATTAGTGGGGGATCTGTTTATTACTTCATAACAATATAGAACTGATCCCCCACTTTATGCCCAGTAGAAGCCTTAACCCTCTAGGGACATTCGTATCATATTTGATACAGTATGAAAACAAGCCTTGAAAGAAATATTTTCCTGAAAAATTTTTTAAGAGGAATATTTTATTAATTTCAAATCAAAGCAGTACTGACTGCTCAGTCAATGAATACCAAATGTTTCCTTATAGGGAAATACCAAATGTTTCCTTATAGGGAAATACTGTATCAAATATGATACGAATGGCCCTAGAGGGTTAAACATCTAAAAGCTTTGAAATTAAGATTCTGGCAAAAGTTTCTAGCCAGAATGTTGTTCGACCTAATTTGAATATTCTGGAACCGCAAAAATCTAGTACTGTCACTACATGGTGACTTTCTATGCGCAGCTGAGATGTAGCACAAGACCAAAAGTATGGGACACCCAGTGAGGATCGAACTCACTACTCAATTGTAATGATTCTAGTGAGACAAGCTTGCTAACCATTACACCACCTCGAGGTGCCAAATGCTTTCACTACATGGTGCGATTGGTAAATTGTCGTCATTTTATATTTCTAATTTTGAGCATGCACGTTTTTTTTTTGTTTTTTTTTATTTTGTCGACTACCCAGTTTAGTTGGCTCCGTTGGGTACCGTCGGTGATTAAAAGAAACCATGACGCAATTCACTCCGCCAGGAATTTGGAAACGATATCCTGTACTACTTAGAATTTGCGTCGGAAAGTCCAATACGAACATTTCAGAGCGTTTAAGTGTTTAAGAGACAGTATAGAAGATTCGGGAAAAGTTGGATGAGTCTAATGGTGATTACGAGAGTACGGTAGCTCTGAAAACTCACTGATCGTTCTGATAAGAACAGAACTCCCGAATTAGTTGGTAAGGGCCACAGACTGAAAACGGAGACTTGCATAAAATGCCTTGAGGAAATAGTGCTACTCTGGGTCCAGAGTGGTTTCTCGAAAGCCCTATGTCTGGCAACAGGACCCTGCACCATGCCATAAAAGCAGGAGAACCCAGTCATGGCTGTCAGACAATTTTTGCAACCACATCACCCCTTACATCTGGCCACTTAACTCCTGAAATATGATGTATTATGTGTGTGACGCAGTTAAGTGAGAGACAAAAAAACTCCTTGTCAAACCGAAGATGAACCGAAGGCAAGGGTTATGGAACCATTCAGCAACTTAAACAAGGAGACCGTTCATAAGAGATGCAAAAGATTCTGAGGTCGTTTGGGGGCCATGTTTGAAGCCAATGGCGATTTTATTTAATAAATTTACTCTTAGTATTTCAGAATATTTTTGTGTGATTTTGGTAAATATATTTGTTAAAATGAGATGTCAGTGTTATTTTCAATTTTGGCGTAATTCAGACGACATTTTATCTATCGCACTCTATGTTTTTTTTTTTAATCATATCACCCCGAGCAAAGCGGTAACGCCACTGATGTGCAGGGGGCTACGTAAGAGTGAATTGGAAAAGAGAAAGCCGGAAACCACAACCTAAACAGGGAACAAGGGATGAGCCTCTGCACCTGTTCAATAGACGTGGGTGGAGTGTGAACCGGGCGATAGTTTAGTCTATCTACTCCAATTGAAAAAAAAAAGAAAAGAGGGAAAAGATTGGAAAAGAGAAAGCCGGAAACCACATCCTAAACAGGAACAAGGGATGAGTCTCTGCACCTGTTCAATAGACGTGGGTGGAGTGTGAACCGGGCGATAGTTTAGTCTATCTACTCCAATTGAAAAAAAAGAAAAGAGTGAAAAGATTGGAAAAGAGAAAGCCGGAAACCACATCCTAAACAGGAACAAGGGATGAGCCTCTTCACCTGTTCAATAGACGTGGGTGGAGTGTGAACCGGGCGATGTGTATCTGTTAAAATGAGATGCATGTATCTAGAGATTTTAGACAAAATCCATGTCGTCTTCAGTCACTTTCTCAACACCATAACATAGTTTCCCTTGTCTTTTTATTAATATTTACTCTGTAATTGTTCTAATGTACTGCTGCCATATCTGGTAGGGTGCTCCTGCTATCCACCTGGGTCTCCTTGACAAAATCCAACGGAGAATCTGTAATGTGATCGATCCCGACTTGGCAGCTCTGATACAGTCACTTTCTCACCGGCCCAATATGGCTTCCCTGTATCTCTTCTAAAAATACTTTCACGGCTTCTGCTCCGATGAACTTAGCTCTCTGGTACCCCCTATGTATGAACTTACTCGAGGCACAAGATTAGCAACTAGGTCCCACCATTTTACTGTGAAACCAATAAAATGTAAACGCAAATTCTACACCATCAGCTTCTTTTCTCGCACTTTTCGCCTGTGGAATTCTTTTCCGTTTACTTGCTTCCCCGACAGCTACAATTTCCAAGAATTTAAATGTAAAGTCAATAGTCATCTCTTATCTCACTAAGCTACATCCTTTCTCTCTCATGATTATTTCTCGGTCCACTTCACTCTCATTAGTATTTTTGCCATTACCCATTTTCTGACACCCCCTATAACCGGTCACTCTTTCTCATAAATTTCCTCCTATGTAACCCCCTGCACACCAGCAAACTGTCTTGCTTGGGGCGATATGTTCATGAAAACAAAATAATGAGTTTTTCTCTTTCTTCAGGAATTTAAGCACAATGCAAGATTTGAAGCCGGGTCCCATCATTTTACTTTTGAAACTATCAAATGTACCACGAATTTTATTTTAATACATTCTTCTCGCTTGTGAAACTATTCTTCAGTTGTTTTTTAATTCCAAATCAACTGCAATTTTCATAAATGTAAATGTAAAGTCAATAGTCATCTCTTGTCATTTTGAATCCTGTTTTTTTTATCGCCCTTTCTAATCAATAAAATTTTCTTGATACTATTGTGTACGTTTGTTTGGGAGAGTAGTGATTCTGTTAAAAAAGGTGAAATAGGGGAAAAGCCTGGGCGTAGATTAATATTTGGTTAATATTCAATGGCTGCACTCTCGAGAATTTTTCTTCTAAGTGAGTTATTTTCTTTTTTATGAATGTAGTATTTTTAAAATCAAGATTGTGGTTGAATTTATTTCCATGTATGACTTTTGCATTAGCTAAGTTTTTATTTCTGAGGTCTCTTTTGTGCTCATAAATGCGGTTTTTTTTTTCAAATTTCTACTTGTTTCCGCAATATATTGCGAGGAACAGTTTTAGCAGTTTATTTTATAAATGCCGTCAACAGAGCTATAAAATTTTCTTTGTTTCTTCCACTCCCGCGTTTTAGTGTCCATATCGCCTTGCTTGGGGTGAAATTATTAAAAAGGATACTCGTCAATGTTTCAAAAATAACAAGCTCTTCAATATTATATAATAAGTTTCTTCTGTGTGCCATGTTCATTCAAGATGTAGAGGATAGTAGCTCTCCATAACATCCTGTCTTTTGTTACTGTAAATAACTTTTGGTCTTTTATCGTCTTCTATTTCTTTATTTGGTTATCCATCCACACAAACCTATTAAGTAAGTTACTGGTTGCATCTTCCTACTTCTCTTGCCTTCTGTATGTCCAGTGAGTGTAAGATTCTCTAAGCTTTCTTTCCTCAAAATTTTGGCTGCCACTTTCGGATTCTATATAACAGTTTTACTTGAAGTCGATAATAAAAAAGGAAGAAAAAATGTATGATTAATGTCTTATATATTTTATTTTCATTATTTTCATTACTTTTATTTTATTTTTATTATTTATTTTATGTATAAAAAAAAATAATGTCTTATATATTTGAAAGAATCTGTTTATATATATATATATATGTGTGTTTGTCTGTGTTTGTGTCCGAGTGTGTGTATGTGTGTGAGAGAGTGCATGTGTATGTGAGTATGTGGGAATGTGCATGTTGTTTGTGTGAGTGTGTATGTGTGTGTGAATGTGTGCGTGTATGTGAGTCTTGTACGTGTTTAATGTGTCCGCGTGTGTAAGTCTTGTACGTAGAGTGTGTGTGAATGTGTGTATGTGAGTGTTTTATGTATGTGCGTGTGTGTAAGTGTTGTGTGGGCGGGGGAATGGATATATGCTTGAAATGAGAATTGGAAAACAGAAATCGAATTCCAGTCGAATTCTTTATACTCACACAAAAATACCCCTCGGTCCGCCAGCTATGGAGTAGACAACAGGACAGATTGGGCTCTTTCACTTTACTTGACAACCACTCTAGGAGGACAACTTTGAATACAAAACCTGAGGGAGGCTGTTTGGGGAATTCTGGAAAGTGTAGATTGTTCTGCGCAATAATCACATAATAATTAATTCATATGTGTACTAAATCTAATGTTTTAGACCATCATACTGCGAAGACAACGGGAAAGTTAAGAATTGGCCTTACGATCTGAAATATGCTTCGGCTTTAAATAAAGAGTTCATAAACCACAAAATGCGAATAAATCAATTAGTCAGTTAAGTGCCATGCGTGATACACGCTTTGGGCGAGCATGTCTCGAAAGAGACTTTACTGGGCAGAAGATTTTCCTGCAGTAGGTTGCCATTACTTTCTGCGGTAGACTGGTTGCCAGTCAAGGCTATAGAACCCAATATGTCCTATTATTTAGCCCATAATTGGATTAATACTTTTCCCAAGGGTATTTATGCGTAGGTAAATGCAAAAGATTCAATTGGAATTTAAACCCGGCTCCCCGATTTGTCGTTCCGAGTCGATATCCACCTCACCAGAAGCCGAAACATATTTAAGATCGTAATGTGTTCCCAAGGTGTCCTGTAAGGCATACAGAAAAATCATCCAGAGTGCAGGAAAATGGTAAACGTGCGTTGAGGACATCGGCCCGGAATGAGAAATCGGGGAACCGAGTTCAAATTCCAGTTAAATTCGTTGCATTCACTTACGCGCATATACCCTTGATAAAGGTATTAATCCATCTCTTCCCCTTCAAGCTATATGTTGAATAGCAGGAAAAATTGGGTTCTATAGCCTTGGTTCGCAAACAGTCTACCTCGCTGAGAATATAAAAGATTTTGTGTAGGGTCAACACTCCTACCTGTAAAAGAGACAAGTCACGGAAGCATCAATGACCTCTTTCGTCGATAGCCTAGGGGTTGTCAATGGCCTATGCTCAAATGAAAGCGATTGGTTCAGTGCGGTAAAATGGTCTCGAAAATAGTTCCGAGTGTGCCAACCATAAACGGACCAACTTTAGCCGCCTCTTGTTGGATATTATTATAATTATTATGATTATTGTTATTATTATCAGCATCATTATAATTATCATCATCATCATCATCATTACTATTATTATTATTATTATTAACATAATCATAATCATCATCATTATTTTATTATTATAATTATTATTATGTCATTTTTCATCATATTTCGATTTCTGCTTTGGTCTCACTACCAACCAAGTCTGCGGGGAGACCTAAGGCAGGTAGTGGCGTGTTGTTATGGCTCCATTTCATGTTTCAATTTTTCTGTCTGTGTAGATGGTGTAATCCCATAGAATGGTTACATCTTCTATTTCTGTAACCGGTGCTGGGTGATGTTCATACCAGTGTTTGTTTACAGCTTTTCCATAATGTTTGCACATTGCCCAATGTAAATATTGCCCAACTCTATCGTGGCGATTTTTATATTCATTTGGGGCAAGCACAGAACAGCCTGAGATTAGGTGGTCTATTGTTTCTTGGTGTTTATCACAAAACCTGCATTTTGGATCCATATTATTATGCATAATATTTGCCTGAAAGTTTCTCGTGAAAAGACTTTGGTCTTGTGCTGCAAGAATAAAGCCTTCAGTTTCAGACTTTAATCCAGATTCACGTAACCATCGATGAGTATTAACTTTGTCAACATTGAATTTATTGGCACGTACTGGATATTGGCCATGCAGAGGTTTGTCTTGCCAGCGCTGTTTCATCTGTTCAAGAGCTTTATCTTTGGCTTTCATTTTCATATTTTTTGCCGCAATAGTTGGTTCTTGGCTTCTGTTTTGCTTTTCTACAGAATCTACTAACTGTAAATCTTGTTTGTATTTACTGCCTTCTTTTATTATTGAATATTTTTTCTTTCTTTCTTCATGTTGCCTTACTAATTGTATCATCCAATCCTTTGTTGTTTCTATGTATGTTAGTAAGCCAATAGTTGTTGTCTTGTATGACAATTCCAGCTGAATAAGACCCCTTCCACCTTCTTTACGGGGTATGTATAGACGGTCTACATCAGCCTTTGGATGATGCATCTTATGCTTAGAAAGAAGCTTTCTTCTTTTAGCATCCATTCGCCTGATGTCGTTTAGAGTCCAGTTTAAGATGTTAAAGCTATATTGGACAACTGGGATTGCAAGGCTATTAATGGCCATTACTCTGTTCTGTGAATTTAATTCAGTTTTTAATATCATTCGTAGCCTTCTATAGTACTCTTTACGCACTATTTCTTTCATTTTTTTATGGTGAATGTTTTCACTCTCATTTACACCTAGGTATTTATAAGCTTCTTCTGGTTTCAATTCTTTTATTGTTACAGCAGGGTCTAGGCTAATTGAGGATGTTTCTTGTATTGATCCACGTAAAACTGTAGCTTTAGCACATTTATTCAAATTAAATTTCATTCCAATGTCTTCGCTAAAGCATTTTACAGTTTGCAGAAGACCTTCCAGCTCATTATCATTCTTAGCATATAACTTTAAGTCATCCATGTAAAATAGATGGCTTATTTTCTTTTGGCCTATTTTATAACCACATTCTGTCTTATTAAGTTGACTGGTTAGTGCTATTAATGATATGCAGAATAGTAAGGGAGATAAAGAATCACCTTGAAATATACCTCTTTTGATTTTTATTTCATCAGACTTATAGGTTCCATTTATATGATTGAGGTAAAGGGTTGTTTTCCATATAGACATGCACTGTTTGATGAAATTGATGATGACGGGCGATATCTTGTATATATTTAAAGTCTTTAAAATCCAGTAATGTGGCACACTATCGAATGCCTTTCGATAGTCTATCCAGGCTGTACTAAGATTTTTCTTTGTACTGTAGCAGTTTTCCAGGATCATTTTGTTAATAAGCAATTGGTCTTTACAACCATAACAGCCACGTTTGCACCCTTTTTGTTCAAGCGGTACCATGTCATTTCTTTCTAAGAATAAATATGTCTGTTTTGTTAAAATAGATGTTAATAGTTTATATGTTGTCGGAAGACATGTAATTGGTCTGTAGTTTTTCGGGTTGTTTGTGTCACCATTCTTGGGTAGAAGAAATGTAATTCCTTTGGTCATCCATGCAGGAATTTTAGTGGGATCGTCAACCATTTCTTGAAGTTCATTGGCTAGTTTTTTATGTGCTGCATTTAAATAATATAGCCAAAAGTTAGGAATTTTATCTATACCTGGGAATTTCTAATTGTGTGCTTTTTTTAGTGCAAATTTAACATCATCTTCTGTAATTCCAAACCATGTCTGTTCGGGTTTATTTTTCATTCGTTCTATCTCTTGCGTAATCCAATGTACTTCCTTGCTAAGTTCTTTAGGGCAAGCCCATATCTTTTCACAGAATTGTGTGACTTCTTCCATTCTGGGGGGTACTGTCACTTCAATTCTTTTTTTACCTATTTCCCTGTAAAATCTCTTTGTATCAGTCTGAAAAATCTTGTTTTGTCTGTAAAATCTTGCTCTTTTTTCATAGCGTCTTATTCTTTGAGCCTTCAGTTGGATTTTTTGCTTTATTTTTTCTTTATTTGATAAGACTTCATTTTCATTCCTGATGTTATATTTTCTTTCGGCTCTTCTGCTTTTCCTAGTTTTTACATTTATTCCTCTACTCAGTTCATCCAGTACTGACAGTTCACTTCTTAGTTGTTCGATTTCTTTTTCTATTTTTCTTTTCCAAGGTGGATCTTCACGTCTGCGAGACTGCCTTGTTTTTATTTTGATATTTAATTTTTTTGTTGCTGCTGTTGCTGATGCATATATTACTTCGTTAAGATTTGTATGAGGGTCTTCATCCAGTATTGATTTCAGTGCTGCATTGTAGAGTTTAATAGTTCGGAGGTTTTGTTTTGTTGGTTGTAATTTTGGGAGCTGTTCACGTTCCTCCATTGTAATATTTTGTATTTGACTTAGATGGTTTTTTATTTCTATCTTGGCTTCCTGTATATTGTTCTTATTTTCCGTCAAATAATTATCTTCGATGTGTTCTGAACTCGTTTTATTTTTGTCTTTTAACTGACTCAGATCACACCTTTCCAGCACTTTTAAACTTACAGCATTATCTTCGCAGTGATTTGCGTGTTTCACGGTTTCTACATTATGACCTGTGGCTTGTTTGATGTTATTACTTTTTATTTCTGATTCCGGTTCCTTTTCATATTTTGTTGATTCGTCTCTTCTTGTTACAATTCTTTTAATTTCATTAATTTCAGCCTCTGTCAGTCGGTTATTACGAATAATGTACCTACGTACATTGGCTAATTTATTTTTGTCAATATACTTTCTATTTGCTTGACCAACTTTTTCACGCCAAATGTCATATGTTTGGCGAGTCATGTTTTTTTGAGGTTTGAGTAACGCTTCATGAAATGCAGTCATAACGACTTTGTACTCCTCACGAGACCATTTTATTTTTTCTTTCTTTAAATATACGGTTGTAGATCTAGCTGGTGAATTTTCAGGACCATCATTAGGATTATCCTGGTTGTGGGGACTGAAGATACATTCTTTGTGTAGGAGTTTGTTCCTATGGCAGATTTTTCGACCTCAGGTAGGTTCCCTCCTGAAGGACGGGCTCCCTGTTTATCCACTGGAAGAGCCATACTGGACTTTTTATTTCTATTTGTATTTTTCATGTTTTTCCCACGAGTGACGCACGGGTCCAAAAGTCCACCCAAAGTTGCCCGGCACGTTGGGTAACGGTCTTTTACAAACAGGGTCCCGAAGCCTGTAGGGGATCGTTTGTGGCCTCATAACGCAGTAGCCATTCACTCCTCGGCACGATTAACACCTTGAGTTGCGGGTTGTTGTTCGGAGTTTTCCTTCTCCTAAATGGGCTGCCAAGCAACATCTGACATAGACGCGATTGGAATTCAAGGAGAAAGACGCTGGTTAAAAAAAAAAAAAAAAAAAAACTTTTGGCGTAGCAACGGCTCAACGAAACAAAACATCAATACTAGAGTATTTTGTTAAAAAAAAAAAAAAAAAATTTTACGAAATATCGACAGCTAAAGGAAATATAATACGGATGATTTTATTTAGGTTCATTTAAAGAGCAAACAGATAAATTAATTAAAATAAAACAGAATTTCATAAAATAAATAAATAAATAAATAAATAAAAAAAATTCGATAATATCTAAAGAAAAAAAAATCCTGTTTATATTAAAACAGAATTTCATATTGAGAAAAGGAAAAATTCAAATAGAGAGACGCTGGTTGAAAAAAAAAGCAAACATACTTGGACGTAACGGTCGTTCAACGGAGAAAAAAAATGTAATAATTTGTTCGTCCACTTTATCATTTATTTTTTCACTAAAGTCGTTGGTCAAAAATAGGGTTATCAGAATAAGATAAATTAAATAAGTAAATTAAATCAATAAATAAATAAAAATAAATATATCAATAAATACGTAGACTTTCTATAAAATAATACCGTATAAATTGTTTTTCATCGGATTTAATTTATTTTCTTGTTTTGTTTTGTTTTTAAGAAAATTATAATAGTTAAAAAAAAAAAAAAAAATTACGAAATATCGACAGCTTAAGGAAATATAATACGGATGATTTTATTTAGGTTCATTTAAAGAACAAACAGATAAATTAAAATAAAACAGAATTTCATAAAAAAAAAAAAAAATTTCGATAATATCTAAAGAAAAAATCCTGTATTATTATTATTATTATTATTATTATTATTATTATTATTAGCATGATCATTATTATATCATTTTTCATCATAATTCGATTTTTGCTATGGTCGCACTACCTACCAAGTCTTCGGAAAGACAGAAGGCTTATCGTGGTGTGTTGCTATGGCTCCATTTCATGTTTTTTCTATCTCCCCTAACATCCCTAGCGTTACATAAGTTCTCCTTAGTGTGTGGCCTGTAATTAACAAGACAATATTTTTGTAAATCTCTTAAGCTGGGGTTTTCAGGGATTCTTTCAAAGTGTTGCTTTGTTCCATTTTTTATCACTAGAACTTCACCTACTATCACTGGTACAATACATGTTTTTAATATCCGCATTTTTTCTATTTCAATTTCCAGGTCTTCATATTTTGATAGTTTTTTTCGTATTCTATGGTTGCTAATCCCATACAATGGTGACATCTTCTATTTCTGTAACCGGTGCTGGGTGATGTTAATACTAGTGTTTGTTTACATCTTTTCCATAGTGTTTGCACATTGTCCAGTGTAAATATTGCCTCACTCTATCGTGACGATTTTTATATTCATTTGGGCAAGTACAGTACATTCTGAGATTAGATAGTCTATTGTTTCTTGGTATTTATCACAGAACCTGCATTTTGGATCCACATTATTATGTATAATATTTACCTGAAAGTTTCTAGCGAAAACACTATGGTCTTGAGCTGCAAAAATAAAGCCTTGGGTTTCAGTTTATTATTATTAGCATCATCAACATTATTATTATTATTATTATTATTATGTCATTTTTCATCATATTTCGATTTCTGCTTTGGTCTCACTACCAACCAAGTCTGCGAGGAGACCTAAGGCAGGTAGTGGCGTGTTGTTATGGCTCCATTTCATGTTTTTCTATCTTCCCTATCATCCTCAGCATTACATAGATAAAGTTTTCCTTAGTGTGTGGGCTGTACTTAATAAGACAATTTTTTGTATGTCTCTTAAGCTGGGGTTTCCAGGGATTCTTTCAATGTGTTGTTTTGTTCCATTTTTTATCATTCCAAGTGCACCTACTATCACTGGCACAACTCTTGTTTTCAATTTCCACATTTTTTCTATTTCAATTTCCAGGTCTTTATATTTTGATAGTTTTTCAAATTCCTTGATTGCTATGTTACAATCCGCTGGACAAGCCATATCAATTAATAGACAAGTTTTCTCCTTCTGGTTTTTAACAATAATGTCTGGCCTGTTTGCTTCAATTTTTCTGTCTGTGTAGATGGTGTAATCCCATAGAATGGTTACATCTTCTATTTCTGTAACCGGTGCTGGATGATGTTCATACCAGTGTTTGTTTACAGCTTTTCCATAATGTTTGCACATTGCCCAATGTAAATATTGCCCAACTCTATCGTGGCGATTTTTATATTCGTTTGGGGCAAGCACAGAACAGCCTGAGATTAGGTGGTCTATTGTTTCTTGGTGTTTATCACAAAACCTGCATTTTGGATCCATATTATCATGCATAATATTTGTCTGAAAGTTTCTCGTGAAAAGACTTTGGTCTTGTGCTGCAAGTATAAATCCTTCAGTTTCAGACTTTAATCCAGATGCACGTAACCATCGATGAGTATTAACTTTGTCAACATTGGATTTATTGGCACGTACTGAATATTGGCCATGCAGAGGTTTGTCTTGCCAGCGCTGTTTCATCTTTTCAAGAGCTTTATCTTTGGCTTTCATTTTCATATTTTTTGCCGCAATAGTTGGTTCTTGGCTTCTGTTTTGCTTTTCTACAGAATCTACTAACTGTAAATCTTGTTTGTATTTACTGCCTTCTTTTATTATTGAATATTTTTTCTTTCTTTCTTCATGTTGCCTTACTAATTGTATCATCCAATCCTTTGTTGTTTCTATGTATGTTAGTATTATTATTATTATTATTATTATTATTATTATTATTATTATTATTATTGCTATTATTATTATCATGTCATTTTTTCATCATATTTCGATTTCTGCTTTGGTCTCACTACCAACCAAGTCTGCGGGGAGACCTAAGGCAGGTACTGGCGTGTTGTTATGACTCCATTTCATGTTTTTCTATCTTCCCTATCATCCCTAGCATTACATAGATAAAGTTTTCCTTAGTGTGTGGGCTGTATTTTTAAGACAATTTTTTGTATATCTCTTAAGCTGGGGTTTCCAGGGATTCTTTCAATGTGTTGTTTTGTTCCATTTTTTATCATTCCAAGTGCACCTACTATCACTGGCACAACTCTTGTTTTCAATTTCCACATTTTTTCTATTTCAATTTCCAGGTCTTTATATTTTGACAGTTTTTCAAATTCCTTGATTGCTATGTTACAATCCGCTGGACAAGCCATATCAATTAATAGACAAGTTTTCTCCTTCTGGTTTTTAACAATAATGTCTGGCCTGTTTGCTTCAATTATTATTATTATGTCATTTTTCATCATATTTAGATTTCTGCATTGGTCTCACTACCAACCAAGTCTGCGGGGAGACCTAAGGCAGGTAGTGGCGTGTTGTTATGACTCCATTTCATGTTTTTCTATCCTCCCTATCATCCCCAGCATTACATAGATAACGTTTTCCTTAGTGTGTGGGCTGTACTTAATAATACAATTTTTTGTATATCTCTTAAGCTGGGGTTTCTAGGGAGCATCACGCCTGCAAAGGCAAAATTTAAAGTGCAAATAATTATTAGCATCATCATAAGCAACATCATTATTTTTATTATTGCTATTATTATTATTATTAACATTATCATAATCATCATCAATATTATTATTACTATTATTATTATAATTATTAGCATCATCATAGTCATCATTATCATTATTATTATCATTATTATTATTAGCATAATCGTTATTATTATTATTATTATTATTATTATTATTATTATTGAGCAAGGGAGTATCACGCCTGCAAAGTTTGGATACAAATATACGCAATTCAAAGTACAAATCCAAGCACCCATTTTTATCGGGGTATACCAGAGGCACGCACATCCCAGCCAAATTTGTGCCATATGAGGATTAACATCTTCATTTCCTTCGTATCCCAAATGTAAGGAGAGTCCCAGTTATCTTTCCCCACAAGAACTGCTATTTTGTGAATACTTCTCGGAACACTAAAATCTTACCGTCTTCAAGTAAAAGATGAGACTTAATTTTATTCACCTCTTCACTTACTACTACCTCCTCTTACACCTTATTTAATAACCCTCTATATGGAGTGGCTCTCGAGGCTTGCTTTGAGTGAACATTAATAAAAAAAAAAGTAGTGGTGGGAATAGATAAAAAAAAATAGAGAATGCAGTTCTTTTTAGGTTAATTTAGTTTTTTTTTTTTTTAATCTTAATAGCCAATTCAATATTTTTTCATATGTATGTGCGTGAATATAATGTTAATGTGTGCGCATAAGAGAGACAGAGAGAGAGAGAGAGAGTGTGTGTGTGGGGGGGGGGAGAAAGTAAATGTACGTGTCTGTATACATTTATACATATGTTTACAAAACGTAGAAACGTTAGTTTACATAGGTAGGTGTAAGCGTTCGTATAAGAATGTTTTATTGCGTACACCTATAAACAATTGCCCGTTTCGGTATACTTGTAAGCAAAATGCACATCCTGGTAAGTTTAACTCGTGTCAGGAGTTCACATGTCGGAGACAAAAAGTCGGCGAAAGACTTGTTAAGGTTGTCAAACATTTTTCTTTGATGTGCCGCTATCCTGTTCTTTAATATAAGTGCATATCCACATATATGATGACTATAATTAATGTAAATTTATTACGCTTACAAACACAGTTATGTTCTCTACGACATTTTACATGTTCATATACGAAGATTAATAAATATATACATGAATTCTTTAAAACTTATAGAAAAACGTAATAGATGCACATGCGCGCACATAAACACACACACACACACACACACAAGAAAGAGAGAGAGAATTAGGGAAATACTGATATAAAAAAAGCTATCAGTAATAGTGTTATGGGACCTACCCTTTTGGGACTATAATGAACTCTTCCTGTTATTAGGAATACTGGGAGAATATGCCTCTCGGGGTGGGGTTGAGTTACCCCGGTCTAATACTTGGCAGTCAGACTGACGTGTAGCATTCCTGTATTTTTTTTTTTTTTTAATCATATCACCCCGAGCAAGGCGGTAACGCCACTAATGTGCAGGGGGCTACGTAAGAGTGAAAAGATTGGAAAAAAGAAAGCCGGAAACCACATCCTGAACAGGAACAAGGGATGAGCCTCTGCACCTATACAATAGACGTGGGTGGAGTGTGCTCCGGGCGATAGTTTAGCCTATCTACTCCAATTGAGAAAAAAAAAATGAAAAAGAAAAAAAGAAAAGTGAAAAGATTGGAAAAGAGAAAGCCGGAAACCACATCCTGATCAGGGAACAAGGGGTGAGCCTCTACACCTGTACAATAGACGTGGGTGGAGTGTGAACCGGGCGATAGTTTAGTCTATCTACTCCAATTGAGAAAAAAAAAATTGAAAAAGAAAAAAAGAAAAGTGAAAAGATTGGAAAAGAGAAAGCCGGAAACCACATCCTGATTCTGTTTAATATTTAGTATTTGTTTTCTGTTTAATTTTTCACTAATTCCCGAGTTTGAATTTTCTTCCGGGCCATTTTTGGGCCCACAACAATTAGATAAATATGAAAGGCTGGAAAAACTTTTTTCGTTTTTACCGACTTTCCAAACAGCATGACCAGATGACCATGCATTAAAATCTTTTAGTAAGTTTCTTTATGGTCCAACCGAAAATTTTTCATCACCTCATATACATATTTCCCTGTACCTTATATACATATTTTCTACACCGGTCGTGCTACCGGTGAGAAAAAATAGGTATATTTATTAATGTACACTACCGGCTATAATTATTAGACCATGATGTATTTCATACTATTTTTTTGGTATTTATTGCCAAATGAATAATTGCAAATGCAAATAGAATGGTTCTTTTGTTAATACTGCACAATAATATGTGCATCAAATGAATTTACAAATATCTAATAGTTACCTATATTGCAGTTTCATCAATGAAAAAATGAAAAAATTAGGATGATTCGGACGAGTTCATATTTGCTTCCTTACCTTGTAAAATTTTGCAAAGTAATAATAGCAAAAGAACCATTTTATTTTCATTTGGCAATAAATTCTAAAAATAGTATGAAATACATCATTTCTTAAAAAAAAAAAAATAACTGGGGTAGCCTACTAATTATGGTCGGTAGGGTATATAGTTTTTAGCTCTGTCATATTGCATCGAACACTCAATCTACGATATTATGAATCCATTTTTATTTTAAAATATCACCTGAAGGACAGTATTGCTCGGAAACATGAATTTTTTTGTGTAGTGATATAATGCTTTTATAAACAACTGTAATAAAAAATTACAATTTATGTGTGTGTGTGTGTGTGTGTGTGTGTGTATAGATATGTTTTTATTTATTTAAAGAACTTTTTTTAATGAATACTTTATTTCCGTAGATGCTCATATAAGAGTATCCATTAAAATTATGTATAAACAAATAAATTAAAAATACGTCTGAGTTAGTTCATTTCGTAACAGATTTTGTAAAAATTTCTTAAATAAATTGATTTTGTTTACATTAGGTTATGGAAACAGATACCGAAAAATTGTGAAGATTTGTGTTTAAAAGCATTATTAGGGTTTCGTTTGACCGTTAGTCCTGCGTGTTCAAGCAGTTAAGTCACGTCAAAATCTAAGAGACGCAGATTCGAATCCTACCGGACGTCGCATATTTTTCTAACACGATTTCTCGATTATTCAGGCTAATAGATGTAAAAGAATATATTATTTAAAAACAGCGCATTTTCTCAAATACGAGTATCCATTAAAAATAATGTTTGAATAAATAAATAAATAAATTATACACACACACACATATATATATATATATATATAAATGCACACACACACACACACACACACACACACACACATATATATATATATTATATATATATATATATGTGTGTGTGTGCGTGTGTGTGTATTTATATATATATATATATATATATATATATTATAAATTATATTTTAGAATATGTACATAATTTTTCTATATATATCCACGACAAAGATACATTTGTTTCGACATTGAAACTTCAATGTCTCGTCAGGCGGTATGTATAGGAATGGAAAGCCTCTTTTCTTATATTTAGTCAGTTGTGTTTGGGTGTTGGTGGGGGTTAGTGGTAGGGGAACAAGTCTCTGACCGTTGGAATTTTGGAGAGATTGATGTTAAGTGGTTGATTAATGAGAGTTCTTTGATTTCTAGACAGATTTAACCTGAGCCGAAAGAGGCTTTCCATTCCTTTACATTCCGCCTGACGAGACATTGAAGTTTCAATGTCGAAACAAATGTACCTTTGTCGTGGATACATATAGAAAAATTATGTACATGTTCTAAAATATAATTTATAATAAATATTCACAGCTCTATATATTATATATCGAGCACTGTTTTAAATCAATGTTTTGGACGTTGTAAGAATTCTTTCTTCGTTTTGTATTCACTCGGATATATATATATATATATATATATATATATATATATATATATATATATATATTCAAGCATGTTTGTTTAAATATTCCGGACATATGTCTTTTTTATTGTAATCTTCTCTAATTCTCTGATGGATTAATGTTGATATTAAGTTCATTAAGTAAGGCGCCGTGGTTTTTCTTTTCTTTTATTTTCATTTTCAATATCATCCGAAATCATCTTCAGAGATAAATTGCTAAAGCAAAAAATTAATATAACTGATAGTTGTGATTTTCTGTAAACACGCGTGAAACACAATCTGTCATAGCTAATTTAAAAATAATTGTTGAAGCTGCTGCTTTTTTTTTGTTTTTTAGTTTGTTTGCTTTTGTTTTTCGTTTTTTTTTTTGTTTTTTGTTTTTGTTCTAAGGGAGGTAACTATAATTTGTATATTTTAAATCATTTTTAAAAAATTACCATAAAAACATTTTAAAACATTTTTACTATTCACAAGTGTTGGTTGTTTGGTAGAGGGTCTCAAGAATTTTAACTTTTTGGATTTTTTATTTTTAAGTATTTTCGTCTAGAAAACTTGAGAGAATTACAATAAAAATAAATACGCAGATTATTCAACCAAATATGCTTGAATAAATATAGGCTGTGTAAATACACACACACACACACACATATATATATATATATGTGTGTGTGTGTGTGTATGTGTGTGTATAGAGAGAGAGAGAGAGAGTAAACGAATAAAATAAGTTTCAGAAACATATTTCTTACTTCGCAGATCTTATCCGTTCTTCAACGTCATTTTATTTAGTAAACAATCATTACTGTTATAATTATACATATATATATAGAGAGAGAGAGGGAGGAAGAAAGAGTGATAATGAAAATACTGTGAAAGATGGATAGATAGAAAGATAGATAGATAGCTAATGAACAGACTGATATATAGAGAGTGAGAGATAGAGTGAGAGAGATATGAACAGACTGATAGATAGATAGATAGAGAGAGAGAGAGAGAGAGATATGAACAGACTGAGACAGATATTAACTGTTATAATATTTAATATAAAAGGAAGTTATTTTGAAATATTTGTGATCTAGATGACTTAATCTGCAATGATATGTCAGAAAATGTCAGAAAAAGTAAACATTCATGATCGCAGTGCCTATTGCAAACCTTCACCAAACGTTTTCTTTCGTAGAATTTTTTAGAGACCTTTTCTTTATTTTGTTGTAATTTCTTGAGGTATAGTGGATATGCTAATAGTGTACTGGTAAATTGCGCGTAAATTTCATGAGTCTGCTACTGTTCAGTTTATACTATAACACTTAAGAAAAGCAAGATGACATGTCTTCTTTTATTTATCAATTAAACAGACACGTCTCTTTAGCTTTATTGGGGTTCATTCACTGAGCCAGTTAAGTGCCGGACCTGAGACACGTTTTGCCGATCATGTCTCATTGACTGACTAGGTAGGTTTTCGGAGTAGTTAGCCTAAAAGGACTGAATTCAAAACAGGAAGGGAACGGGAAAACAATCTACTATCCTTCTCAAGAATTCATGACAATTTACAGGCAATATAGAAAAGGAATCTTGGAGAATTACTATTCTGAATTCGAACCCATGGACAAAGCAATGGAAAACTATTTCACTATCCTTCTCAAGAAGTCATGACAACAGGATAACAAAGAAAAGGAATCTATCAAAAGTCATGATTTAATAGTATATGACATTTAGCAAAATATATATCTAAGTAGATATTCAGGTAACTTAATTGTTATCAATAAGGAAAACAAAATCGGTGAATCGAATTCAATTTCTAATTAGCCTGTTACGTTCATTTTACGTTAATGCTCTTAGGAAAGGCATGAATCTATCTCTCCCCACTCTAAACTATGGGTTACGCGACAGGATGTACTTGGTTCTAAAGCCTTGACTTGCAGACAGTTAAGCCGAAATCTTTAATTGAAAACCGTGAAAAAGACAATGGGAAACCATTTCACTGTCTTGCTTAAAAAGTCATAGCAATTCGCAGAAAACACACTAAAAGAATATGTGGAGAACAATAACAATTTACATCTTGAATAGACATGGCATTTAAAGCATTTTGCGTTGTGGTACAGTGGATATTGGCTTGGAACGAGAAACCGGGGAGCCGAGTTCGAATTCCAGTTGAATCCATTGTATTCACTTTCGCGCAAATACACTTGGGAAAGTTATTAATCCGTCTCTACCTTCCAGTTATGGGTTAAATAGCAGGACAGATTGGGTTCTATAGCCTTGGTCGGCAACCAGTCTACCGCAGAAAGCAATGGCAAACTACTGCGGGATAATCTTCTGCTCAGTCAGTCATGTCTCTTTCGAGACATGATCGCCCAAGCGTGTATCACGTATGGCACTTAACTGAACTGATAATATTAAATTGTTTGAGTTTCTCAGATAAAGTATTATAAAAAGTTATTAATGTTTCAGGATTAATTCTTTTGTCATGATTTTAGTCACTCTTTCTATTTTATGCAAATGCATTCGGAAATCGTCTAAAAATCTTCTTTTTTTTTTACTTCCATCTTTATTGCTAATGCTAACCTGCAAGAGAACGACTCTTTGCGCCTTCACGGACTAACCTTTTCTGGAGTGGAGAGATTATATTGAATGCAATTACTAAGTCAGCAGCTAAGTAAGTTGGTTTCCTTTGTCGTGCTAAACAATTTTTCTCAATAGAATCTATCCGATTAAAATTTAAATATATATGACACATGAAGTGGAAAGATTATTTTGAATCACCTAAGAAAGTTGGTTCACTATGTCGTGCTAGACATTTTTTCTCACCAGAATTATATATTCGTCCATGTTTTGAATATTGCTACTAGATCTGGATTGGTGCTTCTGTTATATATTTAGATATCCTTGATAAAATACAAAGAATTTGCAATGTTATTGGTCCTGACCTGGCATCTCGGCTATAGTTCCTTTTCCACCGCAATAACGTAGTTTCCCTGAGCCTTTGAAAGGAAAATGCATTTTGATTTCAAAATACAATCATGTTTGCGTTTTGTTTAAATAATTGTTCATCCAAGAACTACTCAATGTAGAGGTTTTCCTTTTCATTCTGTTGTATGATTAGACAGATAAATAGAAAATGTTAAGAAAGGTTTACATGGGAATAGGAAGGATATACAAAATGATATCTATACACATACAATTGATTAGTTTTCTACGGTTTATCAACATTTTGCAGATATTTTTTATTGTAATAATAATAAAGATGTCTGGATGTGCATTGTAGTGCAGTGAATATCGGCTCGAAACGCGAATTCGAGGAGCCGAGTTCAAATTCCAGTTGAATTCCCTGCATTCACTTACTCACAAATACCCTTGGGAAAGGTATTAATCCGTCTCTTCCCTCTAGCTATGGGTCAAACAACAGGACAGATTGGGTTCTATAGCCTTGGGTTGGTTGGCAGCCAGTCTACCACAGAAGGTAATAGCAACCTACTGTGGGATAATCTTCTGCCCACTCAGTCATGTCTCTTTCGAGACAAGGGTGTATCACGTATGGCACTTAACTGACTGACTGATTGACTGACTGACTGACTGACTGACTGAATAAATATATAGTGTTGCTAATTGATCCATAGCTATGGGAGAAAAAGTGGATTTGTACATTTGCCAGATGATATTTGCTTCTAAGTGAATATAAAGAACACTACTAAACATGAACTCGGCTCTCCAATTAACAATTCCGAGCCATTATCCATTACACCACCTGCACATCCAAGTTTACAGCACTTGGTATTCCCAAATGATTGCTCGTCTCGGTACTGAGCAAGCTCAGCGTTACTAAACTTGGGTGATCGTACGGGAACTGGTGTTTGAACATGATATGACCGTAAGCTGATATATAATTACAATTACTGCAATATACCAGAAAGAGAATGTTGGATCAAATTTTAAATTAAATATTTATTCTTTTATACCAAATATAATTACCATCTTAAATAGTCATGCCGGTGAGAATTTTTCAAACTACAAAATAATCGTGCCGGTTCAAATAAATGCGAAACTATGTTTTCTAATACGGAACAAAATAATAGCTCCGAAAAAATAATTACAGGGTGCAATAGGTAAAATGTCACCATTTTATGCTTCTAATTTCGTACATTCACCTTGCTTTTTATTTTGTCCACTGCACAGTATAATAGAGTCAGTTGGGTACCGTATGTGAGAAAAATAGCACCATGACGCAATACACTCCGCCAGAAATTTAAAAACAGCATGCATGTACCTATCGAAATGTGCAAATAAACTTTCGAATGTATTGGTTTAAGTTGTTAATATTTTAAATAATGTACGTATATTCATATATGAATGTATATACTGATAATAAGTTTATGAACGTAATGCTAATTGGCTCGGTTCACCGTATATAATGATAGTTTTTTTTTTTTTTACCGAGATTGACTAGTGCAAATTAAAATGCAGTTACAATGCGTGGATACTCGGACTTCTCAGTCAGTCAGTTAAGTGACATACGTGATACACGCTTGGGCGATCATGTCTCTTTCGAGACATGGCAGACTGGGCAAAAGATTATCCCGCAGTAGATTACCATTGCTTTCTGTGGTAGACTGGTAGCCAGCCAAGGCTATAGAACCCAATCTGTCTTGTTATTTGTCACATAGCTGGAGGGAGATGTTATGTATTATATTATTACGTAGTAAGTAGAGGGGGATCAGTTTATTACTTCATAACAATGTAAAACTGATCACCCACTTTATGCCAAGTAGAAGCCTTAATCATTTTTTCAACTATTATATTCAGTCAGTTAAGTGCCATACGTGATACATGCTTGGGTGATCATGTCTCGAAAGAGACATGACTGACTTTGTTAGAAGATTATCCCTTAGTAGGTTGCCATTACTTTCTGGGGTAGACTGGTTGCCAGCCAAGACTATAGAACCCAATCTGTTCTGTTATTTAACACATAACTGGAGGGAATAAACGGATTAATACCTTTCCCAAGGGTATTTGCGCGTAAGTGAATGCAAGGTATCCAACTGGAATTCAAACTCGGCTCCCCGATTCCTAGTTCCTAGCTGATATCCACTGCACCACAACGCACATTCACTCGGACTTATACTAACTTAAAACTTTAAAAAAAACGACTTATCACTTATTTCATTATCTTCTTCCGCTACCTCTTTTCTTACTAACTATAAACCATAAACCCTTTTCTCGTAACAGATAAGGAGTAAAAAACAAAATTCTCACACCGGCGCACAGGTTTGTGTTGGGGAATATATATATATATATATATATATATATATATATATATATATAAGATTCCTCCTATGTAATCCTATACAAAACAGTGGTAGTAAAATGCCTCGCTTGGGGCGATATATATATATATATATTCCACCGTCGGGGTGTCGGCAACTAAACCGGCTACCCTATTCCATTTTCTTGCGAATGAAGTGGACTGTTAGCAACATTAGGATGAAAAATAAAACTTAACAAAGAGTCGAAGAACTCTCGATTAGCCATACGATCAGTTAACTAGCGACAGTGTCTCAATAAATCACCATGGAGAAGGTGACTTGAATTCACTCTACTATTAATCCCAATAAATATCATATCAATAATCAATCAAAATATGAAACCTTGCTGCGTTAAGTCTATGGGAATTAACTTCTCGACTGTTAATGAATGACAAGTGCAACAGGTGTTACCTAGCCATCATCCAGCGGCATAAAGGGAACATAATACCTCGGAACTGATCCCTCACCCGGAAAGGAACGACACAAGCGACAGGTGTCCCCGGGCTTTTATCCAGCGACTCTTTACAGAAAAAAAAACAACTCTCGAGACAAGGAACATTAGAACATTAAACAACTGTGACCAGTCGGAAAATGTAAAACAGGAGATGAGTAGGTGAAACGTCAACATTTTATGGGTATGTGAAACTAGGTCGCTAAACAACAGTGATTTTGTCAATGACAACAAAATGATTATATATGCAAACGGAGAGAAAAAGAAGAAGGAGTTGGATTTATACTGGATCAAGATATTAAGAAATGCATTCTGGGATACTGTCAGTTATCTGAAAGAATTCTTGTTGTTAAACTAGAAAGAAAGCCTTTCAGCATATCTATGATAATAATGTATGCATTGACAACACAAAATACTGAAGAAGAAATCGAATTTTTCTACTCCATGTTAGACCACGCCAAGACTTAGTGTAAATCACAGGAAATTATAATTATCAGAGGAAACATGAATGCCAAAGTAGGCAGAGTGAAGGAAGGGGAAATAGCTGGCAAATTAGGACTAGGGACCCTTAACAAACGCAGAGAATAATGGGTCCAAGTGCCGACTGCAAATGCGACCACATTCCTGTTACATGTAAACTAAGATTGAAACTTCCGAAATTGAAGAAGCCTAACACAGCACCCAAATTACAATACAAAAGCCTCCTGAGCGACCCGAACCCGAAAGAAAAATATTTGGACTGTGTGAAAAGAAGATACGAGAGAAGAAATGGAAACGGAAACTAGAAATGGGAAACAATAAAAGAAGCCTTACTGACATCGGCAAACATCACTCCAAAGGAAAACATGGGTAGAAGAAAAAACGAATGGATCACAAATGGGATTCTCGACATGATGCAGAGGAGACAAAAAACAATGCCAAGACATGGAACGGAATACAGAAAACTACACAAGAAAATAAAGAACAAATGCTGACAAACTTAAGAAGAATGGCTTAAGGAAAAGTGTACAGAAATAGAGAGATTAAGTATCACAAAAAAGGGAATATGCATAAAAAATAAGATAACTAACAAAATAAAACAAAAAAAAATATGCTAAACAACTGGATGCATAAAATCCAAGGACGGAATGCTCATATTAGAGAAAGAAAAAATACTTCCGCGATGGAACGAATATATCGGATATCTCTTCCACGAATTAAGAGAACAACCGGCAATACACAGAAATATTGACGAAACAGAAATATTAAAAACGGAAGTGGAAGCTGCTTTGGCCAAAGTGAAAAGAAACAAAGCGGCAGTAACAGACAGAATTGTAATAGAGATGCTGATATCTTTTGACGATTTTGGCATAGACAATATTACAGAAATAATAAATGAATTCTACAACAGTGATGATATACCGGAAGACCTAATCAGATCTATTTTGATAGCACTGCCTAAGAAACCAGGCGCAAACGAATTGAACAGAAACAAAGTGGCCAGACCATACAGAATTGTAATAGTGATGCTGACAGCCTTAGACAATTTTGCATAGACAATATTACAGAAATAATAAATGAATTCTACAACAGTGATGATATACCGGAAGACCTAACCAAATCTATTTTGATAGCACTGCCTAAGAAACCAGGCGCAAACGAATTGAACAGAAACAAAGTGGCCAGGCCAGACAGAATTGTAATAGAGACGCTGACAGCTATTGATAATTTTGGCATCGACAATATTACAGAAATAATACATGAAATCTACAACAATGATAATATACCCGGAGACCAAATCCAATCTATATTCAAAAGACTTAATCAGATCTATTATCATAGCTCTGCCAAAGAAACCAGGCGCAAAAGAATTGAACAGACACAAAGTGGCCAGGCCAGACAGAATTGTAATAGAGATGCTGACAGACTTAGACGATTTCTGCAGAGACAAGGTCACTGAAATAATAAATGAAATCTACAACAGTGTTGATATACCGGAAGAACTAAGCATGTCGATTTTTATAGCACTGCACAAAAAAACAAAACAAAAAACAGGCACAAACGAATGGGAACTCAACCGAACACTCATCCTGATGAGCCACATAACAAAACTCATCATCTGAATCCTGATGAATAGAGCGTACAGCAGAATTGATACTGGCAACAAAAAGTTTGCATAGAGACAAGGATGTGCCTTCTCACCGGATTTATTTCGACGAGGTGATATTTAGAGAACGAGAAATCCTACCAGGATTCATCACTAGCGGTCACAATCTTAATATAAAATATTTAGATGACACAGTGCTGATAGCAGACACGGAAAGGAAACTACAAATCCTTCAACAGGATGCTGGTTGGTTGGTTGTTTTTGTTTTATGGCATATCAACCTCGGCGGGTCATTTATTG
>JBBBDQ010000273.1:365000-400000 GCA_037127315.1 Ascarosepion bandense | reverse complement strand
ACGGTTTTTTTAGAAAAAAGTTATCACAATAATAATTTGGCACCATATGTGGGACTTCTGAGTGGCATAACGGTAACTGTCGTGAAATGTAGACACGGCGAGTCAATTTCAAATTATGTCCTAGTCTGTCGCGTTCACTTCGTAAAATACAGTAGGAAAGAAAAGTATACATTTTCTTCCCCAGCCATGGGTTAAATAACAAATGAGTCTAGGTTCTGTAGCCTTGGATGGTAGTCAGTCTAGTAGAAGAATACTGAATTCAAAACTGTAGACAAAGCAATGGGGAAACCAAGCCTACTCTTTTCCAAGAAGGTATGTGAAGTTTTAGTGCGACATGATCACCTTTGTCCAAAGGATACCCTGTATCAAAGATACAGCTATTTAAAGCTATTTTTCAAGAAAATATATTTTAACTATAATTGCTCTTTCCAGTATTGAGAAATCTGAAATCCCATCGTTTTGATTATGTCATTTTATTTTACATGTGCTATCCACTTTAGATGTTGCTGCTATTTGTAGTCCTCAAGTGATTTGGTGTCTGTTACTTGGTAAAGTTCCTTGTGATTCTGTATCGACAATCTACAGTGTTAAAAAAAAGTATTATTTTTGCCCAAACCTTTAGGCTTCACTTGCTCAAATTTAACCACTGATCTTAGAAAACGATTGTATACATCTGAAAGTTTAGATTTTTCTGGATAAGTTTTGGGCCATGCAGGACATTCGTATGAAAACCTCGATCTGACGAAACTATTTAAAAACATAGGTCGAGTTTTCAGGTTGATGTTTTGGTTTTATAGCAATAAACAACTGGAACAACTCTTTTTATGTTCATTTCTGATTCTCCTAACATATCTCTCAATGAGTTCCGGGCCCGACATATAGATGGCGGCACTAATAAAAGTTCCAAATGATTTTTAGAAGCTGCTAACCTTCAAATAGCACGCAACAAAATTTAGGCCCAATCAGATTATTAGTTTAAAAATTATAGTTATTTAAGTGAAGTTACTGTTGCAAATTTTCAAAGCAATGGAAAAATCTGAATTACGTGAATTGATAAAGCATTGCTTTCTGATGGGAAAAATAC
Source organism: Ascarosepion bandense (assembly GCA_037127315.1). Lineage (NCBI taxonomy): Eukaryota > Metazoa > Mollusca > Cephalopoda > Sepiida > Sepiidae > Ascarosepion > Ascarosepion bandense. Next base: position 398,916 of record JBBBDQ010000273.1, on the reverse strand, counting down.
TGTTCAAGCAAAGCAATGGCCTGATAAATGTTATCCGGATTCTGCTCCGTCGGAAACAATGGTTAAGAGGTGGTATGCTGATTTTAAACGCGGTCGTAAAAACAAATGATGCTGAACGATGCCCCAAATCGGCAGTTGTCCCGGAAAACACCAAAAAGGTCTACAAACTGTTTTGGCCGATCATAAATTAAAGTTGCGTGAGATAATAGAGGAATTAAAAATATCAGAAGGCAGCGTATTCACCATTTTGCATAAACATTTGTCAAAGCTGTATTCGAAGTGGGCGCCACGTTTGCTCACAGTCAATCAAAAACAACAACGCGTCGAAGATTCAGGGCGTTGTTTGCAACTGTTATAACGCAACAAAGAGTTTTGCGTAAGTATGCGACAATGAATGAAACATGGAACCACCACTTCATTCCGGAATCAAAATAGAAGTCAGCTGAGTGGGCAGCAGCAGGTAAAGCTGTTCAAAGCGACCAAAGACGCAAACATCAGCAGGCAAAGTTTTGGCCTCTGTATTTTGGGATGCACAAGTTATTTTAGTCATCGATTACCTTGAGAAGTGAGGAACCATCAATAGCGAATATTATATAGCATTATTAGTGCATTTGAAGAAAGAAATCGCCAAGAAACGACCACAAATGAAGAAGAAAAAGGTGATCATTCACCAAGACAACGCATCGTGTCACAAGTCGATCGCAACGATGGCAAAACTACATGAATTGCACTTCAAATTGCTTCCGCATCCACCCTATTCTCCAGATCTGGTCCCTGGCGACTACTGGTTGTTTGTAGACCTCAAAAGAATGTTCCAGGGGAAGAAATTTGGCTCAAATGAAGAAGCGATATTGAAAACTGAGGTATATTTTGAGGACAAAGAGAAATCGTTCTACAAAAAAGGTATCAAATTGTTAGAGAAGCAATGGAATCAGTGTATCACCCTAGAAGGAGACTATGTTGATAAATAAAGTCTAATTTTATCCAAAAGTTTTTCTTTTATTAGTTACGCCCGAGATTTATTAATATTGTTATTTGTGATAACTGATCCATACGTCGAGATATCGAAAGTGTTTAATATTTATTAATTCTGTATCTTAAATTTTTATGAGAAATTCAGAGTAGGTGCCATGATTGTTTTCTGTCTAGATCATAGTTTTTATTTCGTGTGACTGGATTCGTTCTTTTGTATTTTATAGAGTTAAGATTATTATTATTTCAACTGTTGGTTGAGAGAGCTTTATTTTTATTATATTAAATGCTTCTTGATGACATTTACAACTTTTTTCAACTTGGACATTGGTGTAAAGGGGATTTTATATCTAGACTAGCTATTCGTTTGTCAGTCATGTTCATTTCCCTTAGTTTTTCAAGAGATGAAATGGTTGTTCAAAGGACAGGGGTTAGAATTTTTGCTATAGCTTTCTATAGTTTATGGGGTGCTGTCTATTCCTGAGACAATGAGTCGCATTGGGATACAAGTTTTGTGAGTTTTAGGGAGACTATAAAGTTTAGGTATTCTAGGGTGATGTTATATGAGTCTATATTACGGTTTGTTTGATTTTTAATAATTTTCCTGCTTTCCTTGTTAAATTTTTCTGTTTCAGTTGTTAGTTTTTATTCGATAATTTGTTCGTGTGTGTTGGTATCGTTGAGTAGTGAGTTAATTTTTCCTATGTATGTATTCTTGTTAATTTTTCCTATGTATGTATTCTTGTTAATTTTTCCTATGTATGTATTCTTGTTCATGACCATAATCCCTTCTCCCTTGACAGTGGAAGTGATGTGACTTTACTCATTTATCGCTAGGTTTTTTTAGTGCATTGAGGAAATGCCTTAAATTAAATCTTTGGTGAATTTGGGGTTGTTTTATTTATCATTTTTTACTATAGTGTCAACTATGTCGCCTTTGCTGCGAAACCAACGCAGCTGACGCAATATTTTATAAAATGCCCATTTTGTGTTCATATAATCATTTATTTAGATTTCTTGAGGTTTCTCCTATGTATATTTGTGACAATTATTACAGTTGATGGAGTAATATTTCGAATCCGATCCCTTCCAAAATAGTTTACCCTAACAACCAACATACTTTCATGATAATGATGATGCCTTACTTATGTTTCTTCATGATAATGATGATGCCTTACTTATGTTTCTTCATGATAATGATGATGCCTTACTTATGTTTCTTCATGATAATGATGATGCCTTACTTATGTTTCTTCATGATAATGATGATGCCTTACTTATGTTTCTTCATGATAATGATGATGCCTTACTTATGTTTCTTCTTTACTTATACTGGTTTACCTAATTTAGTAGATCAAATAAACAAAGTCGAACACACAACGGAATTTACATACTAAATGGAAGCGCACAATTCCTTACAACTTCTAAATATCAAGCTACACCACGTTAACAACAGTTCAAAACTCCACCGGAAATCAACCAACACCTAAAAATCATATGACTAATAAATTTCTATGCCCATCATAACAAAATACAATCCGGCATAATCATCGAATTCTACCTAAGCTCATTAAGAACATGCAGCTCGGATTATTTACACGAAGAAGAGAAATTCATTGAAAACATTTTCAAACTTGACTCCAGTATTCTAATTATTTTATATTCAATGCGAAACAAAAGATTAATAAAATATTTTAAAAAATTAATGATGGTTCCTGAAAAACCCAATGAATCAAACCAGAATATTATCCTACAAATTAACTCTGTTACATCTATAATCGAAAAGAATCTACCTAAACTCTACATAAATTTTGTTGCAAGAAACAATAAAAGTATTAGTCAATACTAAACAAAACAACAAGTTAAAGCCTGGAGGAGAATTTTACTCCAACGCCTGTAATAATTGTCATGAAAAATACAAAGAAAAAAGCTGAAGAAACCTAAATAAAAGATCATATGAAGGACATTTTATAAAATAATACATCAAGTGTGTTGGTTAGCCACTGTAACGAGACTGACCACAATTTTGACATAAAAAATGCTACTCTTATCAAAAGAGAAAATAATTCATTACGACGTAAATGTCTAAAGAGTGTCTTGATCGCAAGGTCATCTAAAGTAAATTTGAGCCATGACTTTCACGAGATTTTACTATTCCTGGAAGATCTTCACATTGTGGAATACTTACTAAAAAAGAAATGAAAAGAAAAAGAAAAGGAGTCTAAATGAATTCGCCTACATAAAAAAAAAATTCTCAAATTTCCAGCACCCCTCTGTCGTGTGCATGTGTAGTGATACCAACATAACAAATTTAGTCCGATGAAATACTGAAACATGAAACACGTCACAGGAACACTTTTTCCACTTTGTCATATAATTTCCTCAATATTGAGATATAAAAATATACCATTATGATGTATATATATATATATATATATATATGTGTGTGTGTGTATGTGTGTGTGTGTGTGTGTGTGTATGTGTGTGTGTGTGTGTGCGCGCGCGCGTTTGGTTACTTGTATCCGAGGATGCCTGTCTATGAGGGCAACTCGCGAATCTCCACTGCAGACGTTTGCTCAGGCACACTTCTGTTTGTTCAACATCCACAGAGCCCAACTGTGATTTATACCTCAACTACAAGCAGGTACAAAATTTGAAATACCTGGGAAGTGTTATAACAGAAGACGGAAAGTGCGACACAGAGATCCGAAGGCGAATTAGCATGTCGAAGGAAGCATTCCAGAAGTTGAGTAAAGTATTAAGAAACAGGAAAATTTTGCTAGAAATAAAGAAGACAGTACTGGATTGCTATGTGATGTCAGTTCTTCAATATGGCAGTGAATGCTGGACAATATCATCAAAGATGAGGAAAAAACTTGAAGCAACCGAAAGGTGCTTCTACAGAAACAAACTAGATATAAAGTGGGGGATCAATTACATATTACAATCAATATATGAACTGGGCCCTCACTTTGTGGTCACAGCAGTTCTTATACATTTATGTTCCTGAGATCCAAAAGCACAAGGATGCATTCCATGAGCTGAGTAAAGTATTAAGAAACAGGAAAATTTCGCTAGAAACAAAGAAGGCAGTACTGGATTGCTATGTGATGTCAGTTCTTCAATATGGCAGTAAATACTGGACAATATCATCAAAGATGAAAGAAAAACCTGAAGCAACCAAAATGTGGTTCTACAGAAGGATGCTGCGGATATCATGGATGAGCATGTCAGGTTTTGGAAAGGATGGAAACGAAAAGGAAATTAATATTGAGCGACAGGAAGAGACAGCTAAAGTTCCTGGGACATGCAATGAGAAAGGAGAGCTTGGAGAACCTGATTCTAACAGGCCAGATAAAGGAGAAAAGAGACAGAGGAAAGCAGTGGATAATATATTTGAAGGACCTGATCACGTGGATGATGGAACGAGGGTTGTATGGTGTAACAGAAGAAAGCGTACTAAGAGCCACCAGGGATAGAAGGACGTGGAAAGCCATGATCGCCTACGTCTTGAAAGAACAGGGCACATAGAAGAAGAATACTGGGCGAACATTCTTTCGGAAGAGAGCGCATTATCTAGAGGTGAGAAACAGTTTGAACAAGGCCAGGACGCTCAAACTCTCAGTCACGATGACTTGTAACTTCGAGCTAGCACAAGCATCGACGGCTCCTCAAAGGGATCCATATATCTAATTTCACTCACAAGGCTTGGGTCAATCCGAGGTATGGTTTTCTGACACTTCCCAAAGGTGGATTGCCTCTTCCAGACCGATAACATCAAGAAGTCACCTTCCTGACAAATCGACAATGATGAGATTCGAACCCGGGCTTCATGGTCTATATATATATATATAGGAAAAACTACTAAAAAGTTGTAAGTTTAAAAATGTATTTTTTGACAGTATTTATTTATTTATTTCTATTATTGTATATATATATATATATATTTGATATTTCAGACCGACCTCGGCCTTTCATCAGAAACAAATGATTTAAAAATTTAAACTAGAAGCGTCCGCGACAGCGTTCGTCGGAAGATGTTTACATCACGTGACGCAGAAAGCGATAGAGTTTTTTAATATTTGTAAACATAAACCTATCTATAATCATACTTTTAAATGTTGTTTTAAAGAAAAAAATTTTAAGTGTATCTAAAAATTGTTTAACTATTGAAATATTTATAAAGATTCAAAATACCTAAGTCCCTATTTAACCCTATCCTATGTGTATTTAATTTTAAAATCCAGTATTTTTCTTTCTTTCTGCGTGAGTATGTGGAACTAAAATCGGAATCTATCAGTAAACATTTGCAGTTTTCTAATGTGTGTCCCGGTTGATTGAAGTGTTATGCTATATATATATATATATATATATATATATATATATAATTATTCTTAATTTGTAAACGAGTTATTACGCGATCTAGGTTTCTACCATGAGTAGTGTCTTCAGGCGATTTGCAATGACTGGTTTTACTGTTTACCGTTTTTTTTGGGTGGGGAGATCGCTAACAAAACGGTGTTTTTTTTTTTAACGCTCAATTTTTTTCTTGTAATTTTAAAAATGAAGAATATTCAAAAGTTCAAATTGTATTGAACACTTTTTAATACAAATGTGTACTGGTTTAATTTTATTAGGACCAAAAACTAACTAATTAAACAATATATGCATATATGTGGCGGGTGGAGGGGCGTGGAAGGAAGTCGACCCTGCAAGGTTAAATTTAGAAAAGTGGGAACAGCCAAGACAATGAGGAGACAATGGCAGAGGTATGAACAGTAACAGCTTTGGTGTTTATTTTTATAAGATTTGGTACAGGTTTCGTTCGGATACGCTTTTAGCCCGGGAGTAGCTGCTTATATGGAGTAAGTGCGGCGAGTGTTGGGTTTCGTCCAATGTTGAGTCCAAAGGGTTGTTCGTAACGGTAGCTGGTAGACTGAAGATGCTGGAAGAATCGCCTAGGTGGTTGGGACGTGTCCGTCTTCAGGTCCAAGTTGAAATGGCGAGCGTGAAAGCGCGCTCATACCGGTTGATGGCACTTGCCGCGAGGCGGAATCCCTAAACAGGGCCGAGTCAAGATAGGGTCATCGCGGATGCGGGACCGTACCGAGAGGTTACGGAGGCGGAATCCCTAAACAGGACCGAATCGAGATAGGGTCATCGCGGATGCGGGACCGTACCGAGAGGTAACGGAGGTGGAATCCATAAACAGGGCCGAGTCGAAGTAGGGTCGTCGCGGATGCGATTCCGAGTGTCCGATTCAACTGCTGACGTAGTGTCAATTACCAGAAGTTGGTGTTTGCCAAATCGACTGCCGGGAGGCAGGATCAATGCCAGAAGCGGGTATTGCGACTTCGATGGCCGAATCGACTACCGGGAAGCAGGACCAATGCTGGAAGTGCGGGGTGTTGTAACGGGACAACTCCAAATTTTTCGGGACGAAACGAGGCTGGTGATTAGCGAAAGGTTTCGGTCAACTACTCCCAGATCGGTGGGAGTAGAAAAACGGTAAAAAATAATTGCATATTATGATAATTTTAGGTTCGAACGTATTCGTTAAATTATTTTGCGTCGCACGTGCAGATAGATTTTTATATATATATATATATATATATATATATATATATATATATATATATATTGTGTGTATTTTGGCAGCATTTTTTCATTAATGCAGGTTTCATTGAATAATATAGACAAGTTTTGTCTATTAATTTTGTGTAGGATCCGTTCATACCGTCTGATATACTTGATGGTGATGTCGTTAAAAGACAACAAAAAAATCACAGTATTTGTTGAATTTTTTATCAGGTCTAAGCTTTCGGCTCACATAAGCCATTATCAAAGAGTAAATAATAACACACAGTAAACATAGAACATAGCTTAAATGTTCTATGTTTACTGTGTGTTATTATTTACTCTTTGATAATGGCTTATGTGAGCCGAAAGCTTAGACCTGATAAAAAATTCAACAAATACTGTGATTTTTTGTTGTCTTTTAACGACATCACCATCAAGTATATCAGACGGTATGAACGGATCCTACACAAAATTAATAGACAAAACTTGTCTATATTATTCAATGAAACCTGCATTAATATATATATATATATATATATATATATATATATATTTATTTATTTATTTATTTATTTATTTATTTATACGGCGGGTCTTTGTGGTACAGTGGATATCGGCTCGGAACGAGAAACCGGAGATACAATCGAATTCCAGCTGAATCCATTGTATTCACTTATGCGCAAATACCCTTGGGAAAGGTATTAATCCGTCTCTTCCTTCCAGTTATGGGTTAAATAGCAGGACAGACTGGGTTCTATAGCCTTGGTCGGCAACTAGTCTACCGCAGAAAGCAATGGCAACCTACTGCGGGATAATCTTCTGCCCAGCCAGTCATGTCTCTTTCGAGACATGATCGCCCAAGCGTGTATAACGTATGGCACTTAACTGACTGACTGACTTAAAGTCAGGGTCGTTTCATTCTAGAGAGCGGCTAATAACTGCTGCTGTTATGGTCGTTTCTTTCTGGGGGCGGCTATTAGTGGTCGCGACAAGGGTCGTTTCTTTCTAGAAAGCGGCTATTAGTGACCGCGACACACACATAGATAGATAGATAGATAGATAGATAGATAGATAGATAGATAGATTGTATCTGTTAGAAAAAAAGCGACACTTTTCCACAAGGTGTACATAGCAGAAGTTGCTATCAACAAATAACGGATTAAAATTAGAAATTCAACTAGCTTCGACAGCAAGAATCCGTATTTTACAAAACAAACTAAATATGTTGATTTGCTAAAGCAAATGGCTCAAGGTCGACAGAAAAGATTTAATTAAAAAAACCTCCCCAAATTCAAACTATGGGACACACAACTAGAAGCTCTCAGCTTCGGTCAAAATTTGCCACTGCTTTGCCGAAAAAGGCACCACGGATTTCATAATTAAATCCACCAAGACAAAGACTTTGATTTTACCAAAGGATACATCTAAGGCCTAATCACAACAGCACTAAAAACAAAACAAAACAAAACAAAATAAAAAACGAGCTACACCTCACTTCCTCGTAGATTTATAAAAGTCCTGAAGGAATTAGCAAACAAGAAAAACATCCACATAATTTCTTTCGATGAGGACAAGGGAAATGTGATGATGGGCGAACCCATCTACTAACAGAAAATGCGACCTAATCGATGACAACATCTACGAAAAAGTAGACGCAAAAGTTATGAAATAGAAAATTCATATTCAACATCAAAATTTTACAAAAAATGAAAACACCTACTGTCTAAAACTCATTAAACACCATTCAGAAACACTCACATTATGCGTACTACTAAAATCAAATTAACAAGACATACCAATGAGACATCATACCAGAGATAGGCAGCGCCCCACACAAACTAGACGGTACACTAACCCCACTCCACGACGCAATTAATCCCTCACACTAAAAATTTCAGGTGACCTCCTGAACATATAAAAAATTTCAGGTGACCTCCTGAACATATAAAAAATTTCAGGTGACCTCCTGAACATATAAAAAATTTCAGGTGACCTCCTGAACATATAAAAAACATAGACATCAAAAACAAATGTATGCCCAGGTTAGACATAAAATCCTATAGACTAAGTACAGTTTTTCTTCTTTTCTCATATATATATATGTGTGGGGGGGGGGGATTAATGTGGAGAAGTTTGTCACTTAACTGACCAGAGTAATACCTAACTGAGCAGAGTCATGCCAACTTCACTGTTTCGCGAAGGAACCACAATGATTGAAAATAAGCCCTGAGGAGTGAGAACATCATAATTGTACCTTCACGAAACTTCGAAGTCGGCATGACTCTGCTCAGTTAGACATGACTATGTCCAGGTAAGTGACAAACTTCTCCACATTAATCCTATTAACGTTCTATCTCTATCTCGATATCGATATCGAATACTTTACGCCAGAAAACCTGCTTGCCAAAATAAACCAATGAAAAACAACAATCCTCAACATTATATATATATATACCCAATGATACACTGGGTACCCGATGAGACATTACCCTTTCAATGTCAAAACAAAATGTACAATTTGTAGTAGATGATAATTTGTACATGTTCTAAACTATAATTTTTAATAAAAATTCATAGCTCTATTTTATATTGAACACTGTTTTAAATTAATGCTTTGAACGTTGTTAATTTTTTTCTTCGTTCCTTTTTCATGTGGATATATATAATTTGTTCTTTTAGATGCTTATGTCTGTGGGGGTATCTTGTATATATCTATTCCTATCTTCCCTCTTTATTTTGTGTGCGTATATATTCTCTCTATTTTTATATAATATATAATTGTGTGATTTAGTGTATATATCCCGTTTGTGTTCCTATTTGCGTGTTTGTCTATTAAAAATTTTTTCTGTATGTATATATTTCCTCATAAGATTTGTTTTGTGTGTGTGTGATTTAATGTATGCATTTCTTTTTCTGTATTATGATATATGCATGATCTGATGTATTTATTCTCAATTTCCGGCTTAAATAATACAAACTTCACATCCACCGTTAAAACAATCGTTTTTTTTTTTTGTTTTTGTATTTTTTTTTTTAATATTCTAAGTAAAATTATCATTTATTTATTTTTCAACGGTCTGAAAGAGACAATGTAAAATTACATTGTTGAAATAAATTCTGGATTTATAACTGTTTGATTATGTGTTCAGTTTTCATCTCAATATATTTGCTCTGGATAATATCCATTGAGCTCTCTATTTTTATCTAATTAATAATTTATATTAATTGGATAAAATTTTTTGCATTATCCTCTCCATTTTTATGGGTTTGCCATTCTCTCTTATTTACAGGAATGTGAATTACAATCCGGAAAAACATATACTGATGAAAAATTGTGTTTATTCAGAATGACAAGTATTTACATGACAAATTGTTTTATAACATTGTTGTCTGATCTCTCCTCTACCATATTATTCAATCCAGCCCCCTCCAGCTTTAATCACAGCCTCCACACAAGGTCGAAACCTCCTATATATGTCCTCTATTCCTAAAATTTTGTGTGTGTGTATATTTTCTCATAAGATTTGCTTTGCGTATGTGGGATTTAATGTATGTATTACTTTGTCTGTATTATGTTATATGTGTAATCTGATGTGTCTATTCTCAATTTATTTCTAGTTTAAATAGTACAAGCTTAACTTACTCTGTTAAAACAATTTTTAAAATATTCTGATCGAATTTATTTATTTACAACAGTCTGAAAGAGACAATGTAAAATTACATTGTTGAAATAAATTCTGGATTTATAACTGTTTAATTATGTGTTCAGTTTTCCTCTTAATATCTTGTATTGCTCTGGATAATATCCATTGGGCTCTCTATTTTTATCTAATTAATAATTTATATTAATTGGACAAAATCTTTTGGATTATCCTTTGCGTCTTTACACGTTTGACATTCCCTCCAGTACGCACGCACACACACACACACACACACATATTGGCAGTAACCATCATCACAACTCAAAACTATATATATATATATATATATATATATATATATATATATATATATAAGCATTTAAGCCTTTCTATACATGCTTATCTATTTATATGCTTATCTATTTATACACATTTCATATATACACGTTTTGTACTCTATGTATGTGAGTGTGTAGGGGTGTAAAAGAATTCACATAAATGAGAAGTTTGTACAATATAATCTTGACCACAAATGAACAATAAAGTTATTGTGTTTTTTGATTTTTATTTCTTGTATGAGTTCTTTTCACTCGTTGAAAAATAATATTTTAAAGACTAAACATCATTCATTACCTTGGACGTAACTAATCGTTGTTATTCTCATGAGTAAAATTCTCAAAAACTGTATTAAACATGAATAAAATCCAATTGCGATGTAAAACATTATCTCAATTAAATGCCATATGTGATAGACGCTTGTTTGATCATGTCTATTTTTATTAAAGACTGATGAGTTAAAATATATTTCCTCAGTAAGCGGTCGTTTCTTTTTATGGTTAACTTGTTGCTAGTCAAAGCTTATAGAAAATCTACTGCTATTCAACACATAGCTGGGGGAGAATAGATGGATTCATGCATTACCTAAGAGTATTTGTACGTAACTGAATGTAATGAACACGATTGGAATTGGAACTCAGCTCTCCAAAACGATATCAATTACAACGCTTCGATTTTCATTACACAGCGATATTCATTACATTGCATGGCACACACTGACAATAAAAATCGAGTTTTAATTTACTTAAGGATAAATTATTAGGAGCTACAATATTTTTTTCTATTGAAATTAAAAAATAATAAATTAATGATAATTTCTTTATTTTTTATTTACAAATAATTTTATATTTGAATTCAATTATTAAATAAACTATTCATAACAGTTGGATGCGCGTTTGGTGCAGTGGTTATCGGCTCGGAATGAGAAATTGGAGAGCCGAGTTCGAATATCAGTTGAATTCACTTAAGCACAAATACCCTTATATTAATTCGTCTCTTTTCTCAAGTTCTGGGTTAAATGAAAGGACAGAATGGGTTCTATAGCCTTGTTTGGCGACCAATTTCCCAGAGAAAGTAATGGCAACCTACTGCGGGATATCTTTTGTCTAGTCAGTCATGTCTCATTTGAGACATGTTCGTCCAAGAGGCACTTACTGATGCATAACGGTTAACGAAATTCCACTTAATGGATCCTTAATTGACCCTCTTCGAGACGAGTCTTTAGTTAACTGTGCAGGACATTTTACCTTTGAGAAACACCAGATGTTATTGTTTTTTTAAAACTCAACTGAAAAGAAATGAGCAAAAGTAACCGACAATCATTTCCAGAATATCTCCCCAGAAATGTCTATTCTTCATTACTTGTCTAACAACAGAGTAAATATTATTACTTTCTTACCATTTTTTTCTAAATGTCTTTCTAATAGATCTAATTGAAATTCTTTGCCATATTCTGTTTTCTTTTACAAAATCTTAAGTTTGCACTGTTTTGATGGGATGAATATCTAAACATAAACAGTGCGTTCATGTCACTTACTTCATGACTAATTGAATAGATTTTACTAATAAGTACTGTTTAAAGTTTAAGTTTATGACTATAATTATTTCGACTTAATCTCACCTTCTATATTTGCAGTGTATATTTATGCGTCAGTATGTATAAGTAGATAAAAAATTATATCTATTACTCAAGATTACTATTTGTAGACACACACACACACACACATATATATATATACACACACACACACACACACATATATACAGTATAAAGATGAGTCTTTAAACTGTGTGGCATCTACAAATTAAAATGTTTACAGTTAATATTCACAAGCATACATACATACATACATACATACATACATACATACATATATTGTAACAAAGTTGTGGAACTCGTAGGTTTTTTAACCTGCTGTTCATGCATTTACTTTTTATAAAGAGTGCTCGATACAAGCGTAGAGCGCTGTATTGTAATAGTTGTTACAATGGTTTATAAATTCATAGTGTAGTGTCACTGCACAAAAAATTTCGCGTTTCGAAGCTACCTTTTAGGTCCTTCTCATCGGGTGACGAAGTTGAAATGAAAAAAAAAAAATTTCAACTTCGTCACCCGATGAGAAGGACCTAAAAGGTAGCTTCGAAACGCGAAATTTTTTTTGCATTGACACCATGAATTTATAAACCATGTAACAACTATTATATATATATATAGTCATCCGCAGACAGATCTGTTTCGCTGTATCACAGCTCATCAGTACGGTTAGACTACGATTGCTATATATATATATATATATATATATGATAAGGATGCTTAAAGCGTGTGTAGCCATACTTAAACGCACACACACATATATGCATATGTCTGCACATATATATTTCTGTTACTTTATACACTTACTAAAACCATGTATATGTCAGCGAAGACATCACATACACAAAACTGTCTTTGTATATTTGTTGTACATAATTGAAACTTATACCCATATTCTTATGTATATATAAAAACACATGCAACCATATGCACACAGACACACACACACAGACACACACACACACACACACACACACACACACACACATATATATATATATATATATATATATATATATATATATATATATATATATACATGCAGCCATGAAAATATTCACTGAAAAGACATATACACGGTAAGCGAGAGAATTATGTATGACCTTTCTCAGCAGGTGCGTCATTCCCAGATGTCATTGTACTTAAAACGTGAACAATGATCTTTTGTCTATTGTTATCTTTTGTGAATTCTTATATGTGTGTGTTTGAAAATGTATAGAATTTACACACACATACACACACACACTCACATACATAGATACATATATATATATGTTTTTAGCTGTATGATATTAATGTGATTATTGTGCGAATATGTCAGATCAGGGAGAGATTGTAAGACAGGCATAGCTAAGAGTTGCAAAAAGTAGGAAGTTATGGAGAATCATTACCACTCATGCCATCAATGAATAATACGCATAACAGAAAATGTATAGTTAAATATCAAAGAATCTTATACATACACAAACACAGAGACACGCACACATAGACATATATATATATATATATATATATATATATATATATATATATATATATATATACCGACTGACACCAAATCGGTCGAGTTTCGATCCCGGCCAGAAGCAAGTGGATGTGTCTAGCCACACTGATGAGCTGTGATACAGCAAAACGTATGTGGATGACTAATATATATAGACTAAACTATCGCCCGGTTCACACTCCACCCACGTCTATTGAACAGGTGAAGAGGCTCATCCCTTGTTCCCGGTTTAGGATGTGGTTTCCGGTTTTCTCTTTTCCAATCTTTTCCCTTTCACGTAGCCCCTTACACATCAGTGGCGTTACCGCCTTGCTCGGGGTGATATGATTAATATATATATATATATATATATATATATATATATATATATATATATATATAAAACAAAAACAGTTCCAGGCTGTGATTTTTTTTTCAAATGCCATGGCCCTTTTGCATGTAGTTGATCATGACTCCCCACAGGTTTTTCCTCTCGTAACTATCTCTGGATTTTCAAGAATTCTTTGGACAGTGACAGGACGATTTCGTTGGAAAGAAAAAAAAAGTACTGGAATTTTTCACGATATCTGTGCTTCTATATGGCAACGAATGCTGAACAATCTCCTAAAAGATGGAGAGACACGACGTTGTTCTACAGAAGGATGCTGAGGATACCAGCGACTGAATATGTGAGCAATGATGAGGTTTTAGAGAAAATGGAAACGAAAAGGAAACTTATCTTTAACACCAGAAAAAGATAGTTGAAGTTTCTGGGACATATAATGAAGAAGGAGGACTTGGAGAATCCGATACTCACAGGGTGAATAGAGGGAAAGACAGACAAGAGAAAAACGTGTGATATAAGTCAACGTATGTAAGAACAGGGTTTGTAAGAAATACCAAAACAAATGGTATGAAGAGCTACAAGGCCTAGGAAGATGTGGAGGGACATGATTGCCTACGTACGTCCTGAAGGGACACGGCACATGAAAGAAGATGAAACTGACTGTTACTTAAGAGTGTCCAGTTTACTCTGGAGATTAGATGTTAAAATCCTTAAAATAGAGTGTTTATGTGTGGTGATGGGCGTTATAACAAGCAAAAAATGAAGTTCATGTAGTTACGAAGGCAAGATAACAGTTGAAGATGTCAAGATTTTAGTGATTGGGGAAACATCCTGCCGAAAGACAGCAAAAATTCTTGGTAAGAATCCGTCCTAGTAGAACATGTTTCTTATGGATGGAATGAAAAAGGAATGATTCATTCTTGTGTATTTGTCATGGAAGTTCTTCAGATGTTGACATAACTTGCCACAAATAGAAACTTTCAAAAAACCCAGCTATGTAGTCTACGTTAGTGTCAGTTTTTGTTAGCGTTGGTCAAAGCAACACCTTCATTTGTGGATTACTTGCCAGGTGTTTCATGCTCAGCATGTGCGTTGTGGTGCAGTGGATATCGACTCGGAACGACAAATCGAAGAGCCGAGTTCGTATTCCAGTTGAATTCCTTGCATTCACTTACACACAAATACCATTGGGAAAGGTATTAATCCGTCTCTTCCCTCCAGTTATGAGTTAAATAACAGGACAGATTGGGTTCTATAGCCTTGGTTGGCAACCAGTCTAGCGTAGAAAGTAAAGTCAACCTACTGCGCGATAATCTTCTGCCCAGTCAGTCATGTCGCTTTCGAGACATGATCGCCCAAAGCGTGCATCCCATATAACACTTAACTAACTGACTGAAAGATATTATTCAAAATGTTAAAAGGTCCTGCAGTTATATATTTTCTGTAGGTAGTGGCCATGAAAGTGGACAAAACATTATTTTTATGTGAAATTTTGCACAAATCAAGGTGGTAGGATCAAGGAATATAGATTACCAGAAAACATGCATTCGAAAAATATTTCGTCTGTTCGGAAAAGAGTTGTAGAGTAGGAAATAATTTATCCCCACAAGGCCGAGTATACGCTTAATAAAGACTGGGCAGCTCTAACCCATATATGACAGCTGTATAACCCTTCAGTCAGTCAAGTGCCATACGTGATACACGCTTGGGTGATCATGTCTCGGACAAAAAGTTTTCCCGCAGTAGGTTGCAATTTTCTTCTACTGTAGACTGGTTGCCAACCAAAGCTATTGAATCCAAACCAATAGATGGATGGTGAAAGTGAATGCAACGAATTCAAGTAGAACTCGAACTCGGCTCTCGGAATGAGAGCCGATATTCACTGCACCACGTCCTGTATATATATATATATATATATATATATATATATATATATATATATATATATATATACACACACACACACACACACATATAATCTAATGCACTACACCGTACATTTGTACATACATTAAAAAAAAGAAAAAGGATGCACTGTAAGGCTTTGTATACACTTAATTTACTTAAGAATTTACTCATATAATCGAATTCATCCTTATAAATAATTGAATACACATGGTAATTCTATGGGATATTTACGATAATTTATATAATCATCATTATTAAATATGAATATTTTAATCATGGGTGTCTATATGTACTTTGTGTCCGTGTCTTAGTATGCGTGTGTATATATAATTCCTTTATATTAAGTGAGACATCAACATCTGTTTGCATTGCATCTGTTGTCACGAATATATTGATTATGCACACACATACATGCACACACACACACACACACACACACACACACACACATATATATACTTTCATTATTATTATTATTAAGAATCAGAATAATTGCTTAACTGTAATTCTTTATACCAATCATTCTCCCCGACTTCGAAGTTTCGTGGTATCATCTACTCTTCAAGATCAAGAGTGTATTGAATTGCGTGCGTGCGTATGTGTGTGTGTGTGTGTGTGTGTGTGATTTATTTTTCACCAGCACTTTCGAATGTTGCTATATTTGTTTATAAGGATTGTGTTTTGTGTGTGTTCATGCAACTGTTTTTTTTTTTTCTTAAATCCGATGTTCCCAAGTTTTCTGAAATCATTTTCAATTCAGTAAAAATGACGTCATTAAAACGGGCCATTTGGTCAAAGAAAATAGTTAAAATACAACTAAAAAAGTTATTTGACATTTTAAATGACATCATTTTGAGGGACTCAAAATTGAATCCAGCAACCATGAGAACTCTGGAATTAACCAAAAATGGTTACCACAGGGATATCAACTTAAAAACGTACTTACTGAAAATAACTTTTATAACAATAAAAATTATTGTGGGTCCTGGGTGTGACGGTAAACTGCATCCAGCAGCAAGGTCTCTGATTGGGAGGCTGTGAAGAGTATGGAACCACCTCTTAATTACTGTGGTTCCCAGGTCCACGCTGATCCGAAGTGGTAGCACCTGTTAGGATCCCAGCTATGGGTAAATAGTTAACCCCTAAACTGGGGTCAAAACACTATCAAAGTATAAAAATATACTTATATAGAAATATATACATAAAAATAGACTTTTATAGAAAAATATATTAAAGAAAAAATATTATCAACAATATATTTTTGAAGGAAAAATATTATTACCATAACAAATTTTGAAATGAAAAAAATTTATTGCCGCCAATACACTTTTGAATACAAAACTAGAAGACATTTTCAGTTTTCTAAAATAAAAAATTTTAAAAATCATCAAAATCTGACTAAATCAACCTTCTCACTATAACCGAACATTTACAAAGTATCTTAAAAACTCTAAATTTTTGGCATTAAATAACCCACAGAGGTGTTGATATGCCATGAAAAAACTCAAACTCAAACTCAAAAAATATTGTCGGATAAACAAATCTTTTAAAAAGTCATTGTGTTTTTATGTTTAGGTTACGAAACTTAAGCAGATATAGATTGGTAGAATTTTCAGCGATACCTAACTTTTAAATTTAAATTTAATTTAAAAAATTAAAAGTCTTTCTTGAAACTTTTATCTTAGTTTTAATTTCAAGCTAATAGATTAAAATTAATACATCCAATATACTTTGCTATATTTCAAAATAAATTTTATTTGACTGGAATTATTTTTTTTAAATTATTAAAAAGGCTGATTTTTGTCATAATTACAATTCTCTCAGAACAAAATAATTCTCTTTATTAAGAAATCTTTAAAAAATTAAATATATTTTTCTGAAACCTTATTTTAAGAAGATTAGTTGATCAAAATGTAATCTGAAATAAATATTACTTTTAGTTAAAAATATCTCAGCATTTTTAACATGGTCTTGTGTGTTTAATGATGATGTGTTTACAGCTATCGTGATAATCTGATGTTTAAGAATTTTTTCTGTGGAGAGCATAGCTATAAAAACTACTTGACAAATATGACCTGACCGCCGTTTTATATAAAATTTTAACTGCCTAGTAACCTTTAAAAATTTGTGAAAATTTTCTTAGTAATCTAAAGTTTTATTGAATTTTAGTTATTTTGACTTTAAATGTCCTGTAGTTTCCGCTTTCATTTTTGGTAATGTCGTGTATAGAGGTCCGTATTTAAAGAAATTAGCACTTTTATATACATGAAAAAAATCAAAAGTTTTTTCAAGATACTGGGGTCACTGAAATGTAGTAAACTTTTCCATTTATTATAAATAAATATAGCTTTTACTTAATAACAATACCATCTAACCCTATACATTAATACAGAATTTTAAGATTTGAATTTTTTTTTTAATAAAAAAATTCTTGTAAAAATTCATTGTTCATTGAATGTGTTTTTTTTTCTTAAGGCGATATTATCTGTAATATATCTTATGAATAAAGCAAATAAAAGCTTTTCTTATTAAATAATGTCATAGTTTTATTATTGTATTTTTATTTTACGATTCAGAGTAGATTTTCGGTAATTGAAAGTCTTTTTTTTTTTAAATAAAAAGTACCGGTTTCAATTCTCGAAAGAGTTTTACTTTTAACTAATATAAATAGTCATACGCAAATGAATTTCTCGAAATTTCATAAATTAAATAAGTGTGTGTGTATGCGAGGTAACAGGCGTAAAATAATATTTTTACTAAGATTTTTTTAAAAACAGAAACATTTCTAAAAAAATTTCATTCATTTGTAAATAAGTTCTGAAAGCATCGACAATTAAGTTTTTGCAAGAATTTCCAAATCAATGTTTTCACCGCAGAAAGATTATAAAATTTCCTATACTAATTTATGATTCCCAATAGACGCAAGAAAAATAAAATTTTTAACCAAAATTTCCGACGTTTTAAACAGGATCATAAAATATAATTAAATAATCAAAAAATCCTTTGGTCTTTCTTCTTGATAATAGCATAGCGATTTCGATGATAAAACTTTTTTTTTATTAAGTTTAGGATATTTTTTTCTTTGCACACGGATTTGAAACAAAAGAAATGTAGTTCGACTGAAGAATACGCAGAACACCATGGATGGAATATGAGAGCAGGGATTTACGTTTTAAGGAAAATGGTAAAGTAAAACAAACTTAAAAACAGTAAGTGAACGTTGAAATTTCTGGAATGTCTAATAAAGAAATAATATTTGAGAATTTGACACTCACGGGACATTCTTATGACAAAAGAGAGGACTTCAAGTAACCTACTTAATGGACATGTGTAACAAGATTGAAAAAGTTCTACTACGATTTATTATCTTTTACCATATACCAGCATCATAACCCGGCGTTGCCCGTGCAACTCAGAACATTTTAGTAGTAGGAGAAGATGCCACTTTTATTTTACATATTTTGTTTGAAAAAACACTTTTTTTTTTTTTAAATATATTTCTTTTGTTTCAAAATTACGGGGAAAAATATTCACATTTTTTGTTGACTAAATGAATTTTTAAAACGTCGGAATAAAAATTAAATATGAAGGCGCATTTTTTTTTTTTTTAATAAAAAAAATTTTAATGGCGTTTGACACGTGTGATTTGATTTCTGTGACGTAAAACGTCAGAATAAAAAATAAGTATAAAGACTCTTTTTTTTTTAATAAAAAATATTTTAGTCGCGTTTGACACATGTGATTTGATTTCTGTGACGTAATTCAGCAATCATCTTAGATCTTAGATATTTTACGGAGCAAATGTAAACAATCGTGTCCATTGGTCAAAAAGTGTGAAAGGGAAAATGACTGAACTTAAAACTCAAAAAGTATGTGTCAATTTGGCTTCCCTGCAGATATGCGTCCCTAGAAAGTTTGAATGGTGTAGCTTAAAAAATTTAGGCATGCATAAGGAACAGTCACACACAGACTTACAGATTGCCTTTTATATATATAGATTATCGGTAGACACAATTTTACAAGCATAAGATATGCCGATGGCAATGTGATGTTAGCAGACACAGAAAGAAAACTTCAGGAACTCAAAGTGAGAAGAAAAGTTTAAATATCAATTGCATGAAGACAAAAATATATGTTTTGTTAGTAAAACGAACGGTTCAAAATACGAACTACTAATTGGAGATATCCAAATCAACAAAGTACAAAATTTAAATATCTGGAAGAACTGAAGACAGAAAGTACGGCACAGAAATCCGGAGGCAAATTGGAGTAGCACAAGATATTTTACAAATGCCATGGCTGTTTTGCATGTAGTTGATCATGACTCCCCACAGGTTTTTCCTCTCGTAACTATCTCTGAATTTTCAAGAATTCTTTGGACTGTGATAGGATGATTTCGTTGGAAATAAAAAATAAGTAGAGTGTTGCACGATATCTGCCCTCCTATATGGCAGCAAATGCTGAACAATCTCCTCAAAGTTGAAGGAGAGACTTGAAGCAACAGAAACGTGGCTCTACAGAAAGATGCTGAGGATACCAGCGATTGAATATGTGAGCATTGATGAAATTTTAGAGAAAATGGAAACGAAAAGGAAAATTATACTTAACATCCGGAAGAGGTAGTTGAAATTTTTGGGAGATGTAATGAGGAAGGAGGACTTAGAGAATCCGATACTCACAGGGTGAATAGAGGAAAAGAAAAACATGAAGTACTAGAAGAACTGAAAACCACACGAAATCCGAAGGCTCATTGGAATAGCACAAGATACTTTCTAAAAGCTAAGTATTATAAAACAGGAAAATTTCATTAGAAACAAAGAAAAGGATTTTAAACTGCTACGTATCATCAGTTCTTCTATATAGCAACGAATACGAGGCAATCTTCTCACAGAGAAAGAAGAGTCTTGAAGCAATAAAAATATAGTTCTACTGAAGAATGCTAAGAATACCATGAAATTAACATGTTAGTAATGAAGAAGTTTTAAGGAAAATAGAAATAAAAATATCGGTTTTTTTTTGTTTGAATCAGAAAGAACTGAAATTTCTAAACAAAAAAAACCTAAGTAAACAGACTTGGAGAAATTGACACTCACAGGACATATTGAAGCCAAGCGAGGCTGAGCGAAACAAAGCTTGTGTAAACTAATAGCAGTATAATTACTTGGACGAATATTAATGAAACAAATTTACTAAGGATAGGAAATTGTTGAGGGCCATAATTGTTCATGTTCTAAACGGACAGCACATAAAAGAAAAAAGTGATGTAATGAATATGCATACACCTTTGTTCTCCCTCACACTAATATGATTGGCTGGTGTCAGCCATAGACACACACTAAGGCGTGGACGCCTAGGATCGCCTATTAGAACGCCTATTGGGACGCCTATTGACTACGCCTATTACATAAGCCTACGCCTATTACATAAGCCTACGCCTAAGCATACTGCATACGACTACGATAAGTACCGGTCCATTACGGATACTTGCTAGATTGTCATACCCGGTTACATTTGCCAAAACCTCTTAGCTAATATATATATCCCTTTCCGGGACATATAAAAAAAAATTCTCGAATTCGAATTCGAGACGATACTCCAGCATTCATGCGATGATGCAGAGGGTGAATACCATCTTTCGATACGTTATTTCACAACTCTTGCAACTGTTGGTGCAATACAACAGGAGTGAGCTTACAGAACGAATCAAGTCTCGTCCTATCATGCCCTCTATATTTTCAATTGGGGACTGGAAATTTATCGAAAATCTTATAGGGCATTTTGACTTGAGAAAACATCGTGCGAACAGACATTATACTGCGAGAACATTACAATGCCTATCTTTGTTTGCCTTTAAAGTCGATTGGGGCTCAAGCTCACTCCAGACCTCAAGCGGAACTCATGTATACAATCTACTGATAAAGAAGCTGGAAAAATTGTCACCTCCTTCCACCAATTCAAATAAAACCTGACTTCTCCTGCCAATACTAAAAATAAACAATTACTGACATATCTGTGTTGAGGATACCCATTTATGTGGCCTTTTGGGTAATTACTTAATTTCCACCCAACACTTCCTTTTATATAGACGAAACGTTACTAGCCTATCGCTATTCTCATGGTAAATGTTCAAACAAACTACTTTCTTTAATTCCACTAGTTCATGCGGGTCGTAATAAATTGTGTAACCCTGCTATGTTCTGTCATGCAAATCGGAATAAATTGTGTAATCTTTCATGCTTTAACATGCATAATATATAGGGCAATCCTTATCATGCGGATCAGAATAAATAGTGTGATAGACTAAACTATCGCCCGGTTTACACTCCACCCACGTCTATTGAACAGGTGTAGAGGCTCATCCCTTGTTCCCTGTTTAGGATGTGGTTTTCGGCTTTCTCTTTTCCAATCTTTTTACTCTTTTCTTTTTTTTTTTTTTTCAATTGGAGTAGATAGACTAAACTATCGCCCGGTTCACACTCCACGTCTATTGAACAGGTGAAAAGGGTCATCCCTTGTTCACTGTTTAGGGTGTAGTTTCCGGCTTTCTCTTTTCCAATCTTTTTTTTTTCAATTGGAGTAGATAGACTAAACTATCGCCCGGTTCACACTCCACCCACGTCTATTGAACAGGTGTAGAGGCTCATCCCTTGTTCCCTGTTTATGATGTGGTTCCCGGCTTTCTCTTTTCCAATCTTTTCACTCTTACGTAGCCCCCTACGCATCAGTGGCGTTACCGCCTTGCTCGGGGTGATATGATTAAAAATAAAAAATAAAATCTTCAATGCTTTATCAAACGAATCATAATAAATGATGCACTCCTACCATGTACTATATATGCAACAGAATTAAAGGTGTAATTCTGCTATGTTTTATTATGTGGATCAGAATAAATGGAAACAATCCTGACATGCTCTATCATGTGAATTAGAATTAAATAGTGTAAAATTTCTATGCTCTGTCAAGTGTAAATGGTGTGATCCGATAGCTACAATCTCCAAGAAGTTAAATGTAAAGTCAATAGTTATCACCTATCCCACTAAACTGCAACCTCTCATGCTCCTTTCTCCAACCACTCCACTCTCATCAGTATTCTCATCCTTTTCTTACCCACTTCCTGACTCCCTCTATAACCTGTCACTGTTTCTCATAACTTTCCTCCTATGTAACTGCCTGAAAACCAGTGGCAGTAAAATGCCTTTCTTGGGGCAATATGATTATAATAAAATATTCTATACTATAATAATGTTAGTATAAAGTGGGGGATCGATTCTACATTACAATCAATATATAAACTGATCCCTCACTTTATGGCCGCATCCATCCTTCTCTCATGCTCCTTTCTCCTTCCACTCTACTATCATCAGTATTCTCATCCTTCTCTTACCCACTTCCTGACGCCCCCTATTACCTGTCACTGTTTCTCGTAACTTTCCTCCTGAGGCTCATCCCTTGTTTCCTGTTTAGGATGCGGTTCCCGGTTTTCTCTTTTCAAGTCTTTTCACTCTTTTATTTTTTTTTCCAATTGGAGTAGATAGACTAAACTATCGCCCGGTTCACACTCCACCCACATCTATTGAACAGGTGAAGAGGCTCATCCCTCGTTTCCTGTTTAGGATGCGGTTTCCGGTTTTCCCTTTTCAAGTCTTTTCACTCTTTTATTTTTATTTTTTTCCCAATTGGAGTAGATATACTAAACTATCGCCCGGTTTACACTCCACCCACATCTATTGAACAGGTGAAGAGGCTCATCCCTTGTTTCCTGTTTATGATGTGGTTTCCGGCTTTCTCTTTTCCATTCTTTTTACTCTTACGTAGCCCCCTGCGCATCAGTGGCGTTACCGACTTGCTTGGGGTGATATGATTAAAAAAAAAACCCCTGCATAACAGTGGTAGTAAAATGCCTTGCTTGGGGCGATATGATTATAAAAACATGTTCTTTCATGCAGATGAGAGTAAATGGTGCAATACTGTCAGGTTTTGTCATGCGGATCATAATAAACATTGTAATCTTGCTATGTTCCATCATGCATATCAAAATAAATTGTGGAATCCTACTGTGCTTTAGTATGCGGATCATAGTAAATGATGCATTCCTGCTATGTTTCATCATACAGATCAGAATAAATGGTGCAATCCATCCAAGTTTTACAATGCGGATCTGAATAAATGGCGTAATTCTACCATGTTCTATCATGCAAGTCAAAATAAATGGTGAAATCTAGCTGTTTTATCATGTGGATGAGAATGAAGGGTGAAATCTTTCCATGTTCTATCATGCAGAGCAGAACAAACGGTGTAATCCTGATATCCACTATTATGATATCAAAATAAATTGTGTATTCCTGACATGCTCTGTCATTCAGATCAGAATAAATGGTGCAATCCTGTCATGTTCGACAATGATGTTTAAAATAAATAATGTGAATCTTCCATCCTCTATTATGCGGATCAAAGTAAATGGTGTAATTCAATCATGCACTATTTTTGGATCAGAATAAGTGGTGCAATCCTTTCATACACTATCATGCTGATCAGAATAAATATTATAATCATACTTTGTTCTATAATGTGAATGAGAATTAATGTTGTATTCCTACCACGTTCTATCATGCGGATCAAAATAAATAAGGTAATCCTGCCATACACTATAATGAGGTTCAGAGTAAATGGTGAATTTTGCCATGCTCTATCAAGCAGATCAGAATAAATGGTGTGATCCCGCCATGCCATATCTTTGGATCAGAATAAATGGGGAAATCTTTTGATGCTCTATCATGCTGATCACAATAAATAGCACACACCAGCCTTGTGGATGAGAATTAATGGTGTATTTCTGTCATGTTCTATCATTCGGGTCAGAATGAATAATGGAATCCTACCATGTTCTCTCATGCAAATCAGAATAAATGATGCAATCCTGTTAGGTTTTATAATGCGAATCAGAATGAATGGTTTAATCTGGCCATGTTCAAACATACGTATCAGTATATATGTTGTGAACATTCCTTGCTCACTCAAGGAGATTTTTTTTTTATAAGCGTTTCACCCCGAGCAAGGCATGTCACTGCCACTACTGCGCAGGGGGCTACGTAGAGTGGAGAAAGAATGATTAAATATAGGAAATGCCAGAGGGTGGGTGATAGGCGGGTAAGGATACCGAGAATGAGGGTTGGGTAGATGAGAGTGTTCTGAGAATAATTGGGAGTTAGTGTGATAGGAGGTGTCTATTGACCCTACATTTAAACACCTGGAGATTGTAGCTGTCGGGAAAGCAGACTTGTTGAAGGGAGTTCCACAGGCGGGAAGCGCGTGAAAAGAAGCTGTTGTAGTAGAATTTACGGTTACATCTTATCTGTTTAACTGTAAAAGGGTGGGACCTAGTGGCTAATCTAGTATCTCGTGTAAATTCCTGCTTAGGCGGCACCATTGCTCTAAGTTCATCGGAGCAGAAGCCATGAAATTACTTGTAGAAGAGGCACAGGGAAGCCACATCACGCCGGTGAGAGAGTGGTTGCAGCCGGTCTGCCAAGTTAGCATCAACCACGTTACAGATCCTCCTTTGTATTTTGTCAAGAAGCCCAAGGAGAGCATAAGGGGCACCCGACCAGATATGGCAGCAATAGATCAAATTAAATGGTGTATTCTATCACGCACATCGGAAAAAATACCATTCTGTTTGTACAGATCTGAAAGAATTTCGGAATCCAGTCATGTTCTATGATGCGGATTATTGTAAATGGTGTAATCCTACTATGTTCTATGATGTGGATTATAGTAAAGGGTGTAATCCTGCTATGTTTTATGATGTGGATTATAGTAAAGGGTGTAATCCTGCTATGTTTTATGATGTGGATTGTAGTAAAGGGTGAAATCCTGCTATGTTTTATGATGTGGATTATAGTAAAGGGTGTAATCCTGCTATGTTCTATGATGTGGATTATAGTAAAGGGTGTAATCCTGCTATGTTTTATGATGTGGATTATAGTAAAAAGGGTGAAATCCTGCTATGTTTTATGATGTGGATTATAGTAAAGGGTGTAATCCTGCTATGTTTTATGATGTGGATTATGACAAGGGTGAAATCCTGCTATGTTCTATGATGTGGATTATAGTAAAGGGTGTAATCCTGCTATGTTTTATGATGTGGATTATTGTAAATGGTATAATCCTGCTATATTTTATGATGTGGATTATAGTAAATAGTGTAATCCTGCTATGTTCTATGATGTGGATTATAGCAAATAGTGTAATCCTGCTATGTTTTATGATGTGGATTATAGTAAATAGTGTAATCCTGCTATGTTCTATGATGTGGATTATAGCAAATAGTGTAATCCTGCTATGTTTTATGATGTGGATTATTGTAAATGGTATAATCCTGCTATATTTTATGATGTGGATTATAGTAAATAGTGTAATCCTGCTATGTTCTATGATGTGGATTATAGCAAATAGTGTAATCCTGCTATGTTTATGATGTGGATTATAGTAAAGGGTGAAATCCTGCTATGTTCTATGATGTGGATTATAGTAAGTGGTGTAATCCTGCTATGTTCTATGATGTGGATTATAGTAAAGGGTGTAATCCTGCTATTTTTTATGATGTGGATTATAGTAAAGGGTGTAATCCTGCTATTTTTATGATGTGGATTATAGTAAAGGGTGTAATCCTGCTATGTTTTATGATGTGGATTATAGTAAAGGGTGAAATCCTGCTATGTTCTATGATGTGGATTATAGTAAAGGGTGTAATCCTGCTATGTTTTATGATGTGGATTATTGTAAATGGTATAATCCTGCTATATTTTATGATGTGGATTATAGTAAATAGTGTAATCCTGCTATGTTCTATGATGTGGATTATAGCAAATAGTGTAATCCTGCTATGTTTTATGATGTGGATTATAGTAAATAGTGTAATCCTGCTATGTTCTATGATGTGGATTATAGCAAATAGTGTAATCCTGCTATGTTTTATGATGTGGATTATTGTAAATGGTATAATCCTGCTATATTTTATGATGTGGATTATAGTAAATAGTGTAATCCTGCTATGTTCTATGATGTGGATTATAGCAAATAGTGTAATCCTGCTATGTTTATGATGTGGATTATAGTAAAGGGTGTAATCCTGCTATGTTCTATGATGTGGATTATAGTAAAGGGTGAAATCCTGCTATGTTCTATGATGTGGATTATAGTAAAGGGTGTAATCCTGCTATGTTTTATGATGTGGATTATAGTAAAGGTGTAATCCTGCTATTTTTTTATGATGTGGATTATAGTAAAGGGTGTAATCCTGCTATTTTTTATGATGTGGATTATAGTAAAGGGTGTAATCCTGCTATGTTTTATGATGTGGATTATAGTAAAGGGTGTAATCCTGCTATGTTTTATGATGTGGATTATAGTAAAGGGTGAAATCCTGCTATGTTCTATGATGTGGATTATAGTAAAGGGTGTAATCCTGCTATGTTTTATGATGTGGATTATTGTAAATGGTATAATCCTGCTATATTTTATGATGTGGATTATAGTAAATAGTGTAATCCTGCTATGTTCTATGATGTGGATTATAGCAAATAGTGTAATCCTGCTATGTTTTATGATGTGGATTATAGTAAAGGGTGTAATCCTGCTATGTTCTATGATGTGGATTATAGTAAAGGGTGTAATCCTGCTATGTTTTATGATGTGGATTATAGTAAAGGGTGTAATCCTGCTATGTTTTATGATGTGGATTATAGTAAAGGGTGAAATCCTGCTATGTTCTATGATGTGGATTATAGTAAAGGGTGTAATCCTGCTATGTTTTATGATGTGGATTATAGTAAAGGGTGTAATCCTGCTATGTTCTATGATGTGGATTATAGTAAAGGGTGAAATCCTGCTATGTTCTATGATGTGGATTATAGTAAGGGTGAAATCCTGCTATGTTTTATGATGTGGATTATAGTAAAGGGTGTAATCCTGCTATGTTCTATGATGTGGATTATAGTAAAGGGTGAAATCCTGCTATGTTCTATGATGTGGATTATAGTAAAGGGTGTAATCCTGCTATGTTTTGTGATGTGGATTATAGTAAAGGGTGTAATCCTGCTATGTTTTATGATGTGGATTATAGTAAAGGGTGAAATCCTGCTATGTTCTATGATGTGGATTATAGTAAAGGGTGTAATCCTGCTATGTTTTATGATGTGGATTATAGTAAAGGGTGTAATCCTGCTATGTTCTATGATGTGGATTATAGTAAAGGGTGTAATCCTGCTATTTTTTATGATGTGGATTATAGTAAAGGGTGTAATCCTGCTATGTTCTATGATGTGGATTATAGTAAAGGGTGTAATCCTGCTATGTTTTATGATGTGGATTATAGTAAAGGGTGTAATCCTGCTATGTTCTATGATGTGGATTATAGTAAAGGGTGTAATCCTGCTATTTTTTATGATGTGGATTATAGTAAAGGGTGTAATCCTGCTATGTTCTATGATGTGGATTATAGTAAAGGGTGTAATCCTGCTATGTTTTATGATGTGGATTATAGTAAAGGGTGTAATCCTGCTATGTTCTATGATGTGGATTATAGTAAAGGGTGTAATCCTGCTATGTTTTATGATGTGGATTATAGTAAAGGGTGTAATCCTGCTATTTTTTATGATGTGGATTATAGTAAAGGGTGTAATCCTGCTATGTTCTATGATGTGGATTATTGTAAATGGTGTAATCCTGCTATGTTCTATGATGTGGATTATTGTAAATGGTGTAATCCTGCTATGTTCTATGATGTGGATTATTGTAAATGGTGTAATCCTGCTATGTTCTATGATGTGGATTTTTTAAAAACTTAATATTAAAAGAAAATTAATAGATTTTTTATACAATATTTTTTTTATCTTATCTAAAAGACTTATCTTTCCGACTTCAAAAATTCTCAGAAACAAATCAAATAAATTCTAAAAATTAACAATATGCACTTATAATTATAAAAAAAATATAAAATTATAAAATTATTGCGTTAGATATTGGCATTATTGTTCCGATATATTCCTTTATAAACTTTCAATTATATAACAGAAGAGACGGATTAATATCTTTCCTAAAGATATTTTCGTGTAAGTGAATGCTAGGAATTTAGTTGGAATTCGAACTCGGCTCAACGATTTGTCGTTCCGAGCCTATATCCACTGCATCACAACGCTTGAAAACGTGACGTTTTGATCATAATGTTAGATTTGAACTCCGATACTAAGAAATTCTGCACGTATATACACATACAAAAAAAAATGAAATTCTTTTTAAAATATTCAGAATCTTCAGATTATAATAACCATTAAAATATATGATTAGAAAATATAGTTTTACTTAATAACAATATTTCCTACGAGTTACCCCTCTGAAACTGAATATTAAAGGATTTCAAAACTTTAAAGATAACTCAATTCAAAAGTGTTAAACGTGAAAACAAATTTTGTAACTTTCATTTTTCATCGAAAAAAATTTTTCTTCAAATAATATTGTCTTTAGATATATATTATTTATAAAAGCAATTAAAAGCTTTTTCAAGTTTTCATAAAATTAAGTAAAGGGGAAAACACATGTAAAAATAAATATTACTAAGATTTTATAAAAAAAGTTTTTTTAAATAATTTATTTCATTTGTAAATAAGTCCTAAAAATATCATTTAAATCTGACAATTGATTTTTGCAAGAATTTCCAAATGAATGTGTCTGTCACCGCAAAAAAGAGGTTAAAATTAGCTCTGCTGTGAGGGTGGTCTCCGAAAGGCCAATACAAATGCAGAAGAACTTGTACCAATGTTTTATCGATTATGCGAAGGCGTTCAACAAAATACGCCACAAAGAATTGATGCATATGCTCAGCAGCCTCGACATTTTTAGGAAAGACATAAGAGTAATTAAGAATTTTTTTTTTAATCATCTCACCCCAAGCAAGGCATTCCACTGCCACTATTGCGCATGGGGCTACATAGGGGAAGGTAAAGAGAAGGAGTGGTTAGACATAGGGAATGTCAAGAGGAAGGTGACAGATGAGTAAGGATACCGAAGATGAGATGGGAAGAGTGTTTGATAGAATGGGAGCAGGTTAGTGTGTTAGGAGGTGTCTATTGACCTTACATTTAAACTCCTGGAGATTGTAGCCGTCGGGGAAGCAATCGTGTGGAAGAGAAGTCCACAGTCGGGAAGTGCGAGGAAAATCTCTACTAACAGCAAATTGCCTGCATTCGGACAAGTATCGGATTCAGCAGATATACAAAGATAGAAAGAAGCGTAAGTCAAAGATGCGTCTTTTCACCGGATCTGTTCAACTTGTACAGCGAGACTATTCTGAGAACCCTAGATATTATGCCAGGATTTGTAATAGGAGGCCACAATTTGAATAACATACGGTACGCAGACGATACAGTGCTGATTGCTGACACGGAAAGGAAACTATAAGACCTGCTACAGAAGATAGCTGAACAGATTGACAAAAAAGGACTACAAATAAACTGCAAGAAAAGTAGCCCAAAATGACAAATACAGTTGGGAGATATTAAAATCAAGCAGATACAAAAATTTAAATACCTGGTAAAGACGGAAAGTGCGACACAGAGATCCGAAGGCGAATTAGCATGGCGAACGACGCGTTCCAGAAGCTGAGTAAAGTATTAAGACACAGGAAACTTTCACTAAAAACAAAGAAAAGATTACTGGATTGCTATGTGATGTCAGTTCTTCAATATGGCAGTGAATGCTAGACAATATCATCAAAGATAAAGGAAAAACTTGAAGCAGCTGAAATGTAGTTTTACAGAAGGATGCTGCGGATATCATGGACCGAGCATGTGAGCAATGATGGGGTGTTGGAAAGGATGGAAACAAAAAGGAAATTAATATTGAGCCCCAGGAAGAGACAGCTTGGAGAACCTGATACTAACAGGCCAGATAGAGGGGAAAAGAGACAGAGGAAAGCAGCGGATAACATATTTGAAAGGCTTGAACAGGTGGGTGACAAAACGGGGGTTGCATGGTGTTACAGGTGTGCTCAGAGCCACCAGGAATAGGGAGACGTGGAAGGCCATGATCGCCTACGACCTGAAAGGACAAGGCACATAGAAGAAGAAGAAGAAGAAGAAGAAGAAGAAGAAGAAGAAGAAGAAGAAGAAGAAGAAGAATTCTGATTTTAACCTAAACAATCCAGTCCATTTAACAGATGAGGTAGTACCAAATTTGAAAAACCTAAAATACAACATGCTGTTAAAAATTGTATATTCATTTGAATGATATATATTCCTAGTATGTATTTTACCCAAAGTAAAAGAGTGTCATGTTTTGACATTAAGCTACATTATTCTCCACGCGACCCAAATTTTCATCTCCAAAGCTCAACTTAATTCTCATTTTTGATTGTGCAACATTGACACCTACAATCATAGTGTTCAATTTTCTCCAACCACCCCTCCTTAATTTTCTGAATAACCATGAATACATCTTATATTTTCTAAAATAAATCATTTTCACTATCTATTTTTTAAATATTACCTGAAGAAGGACAATATTGTTCTCAAACATGAAAATTTTGTGTAGTGATATAATGCGTTTATAAAACATTGTAATAGCAAAATTACAATATTAAGCTCTACTTTGTACTGATCAGTCTTTATAAAAGTAAATGCATGAACAGTGGGTTATAATTTATCTGTTCTTTCACTTTCTTTTTTTCTTTTTTTGTTTTAGAAAATGATGGGATACAGAGAAAAATGAATACATCAACGGAAATGCTGTCTAGATGGGGGTTTTGATTGACCAGCACTCTTGCCGTTAAGATTGAAAGAAGAAATCATGTATTCCTCAAAAATATAACCTTTTTTTCAAATTTAAAGTGAATCTCTATTCTGATTAGTTCAATTGAACACACGCAGAGATTTTTATGTCTTCCCATATCTATAAATAACAAACGTATTGTTTCTTATATTCAAATGAAAGTCATTTTCA
The DNA here is from genome assembly GCA_037127315.1 of Ascarosepion bandense. Lineage (NCBI taxonomy): Eukaryota > Metazoa > Mollusca > Cephalopoda > Sepiida > Sepiidae > Ascarosepion > Ascarosepion bandense. The sequence continues at coordinate 367,060 of JBBBDQ010000273.1, read as the reverse complement.
CAACGATGATCTAACATTGCCTGATGACGAAGTAAAAATCTCGAAACATAGAAATTTCCGTGTCGCAATGTAAACTATATTAGCTTTAAATCAAATTTAATTTTATATATATATATATATATATATATATATATATATATATATATATATATATATATATATATATAAAGTAAATCATCGAGCTTTATATTCGACCTCAACAGAATGCAGAAAGCACTGGACGGCCGTTTCGTCCTATATGTGGGACTCTTCAGCAGTGCGCATCCACTACCAGGAATTGAAACCCGAAAGTTTTGGATATTATGCTGATGTCGTACCAACTGTAATTTGTAACAATAATGGACACATCAATGGAAATGTAGTCCAGACAGGGGTTTTGATCGACTGATATTTTGGCTGTTAAGATTGAAAGAAGAAATCATGTATTCCCCCAAAATATAAACTTTTTTCAAATTTAATGTGAATCTCTTTTCTGATTAGTTCAATTGAATACACACATAAATTTTTATGTCTTCCCACATCTGCAAATAACGAACGTACTGTTTCTTATATTCAAATGAAAATCATTTTCACAACAATGAGCTAACATTGCCTGATGACGAGATTAAAATTTCGAAACATAGAAATTTTCGTGTCACAATGTAAACTATATTAATTTTGAATATATAAAAAAACTAATTAAATTATATATTCGTTATTCACATACAAGCCTGTTTTGCTGTATCACAACTCATCAGTGTAGCTAGACATCCACTTGCTTCTGGCTGGAATCAAAACGACCGATTCGGTGTTAGTCGGAGTTGCTAACCCCTAAACCATAGACGTATGGCATCAGAGAAGGTAAATTTTAGCGTGTTATATATAAGCGGGGTATACACACGCCAGTCACCAAAAGAACTCAATTCATTGCTAAAGAGCAATGCATAAATTGTGGAAGTGGTAACTCTCTCTCTCTCTCTCTCTCTCTCTCTCTCTCTCTCTCTCTCTCTCTCTCTCTCTCTCTCTCTAGAGAGCTCAATAGTAATGAGAGCATAACATATTAGTCATCCACCTCTTGGAAAGAGAAATCGGTGAGCCGAGTTCGAATTCCAGTTGAGTACCCTGCATTCACTTAAGCACTGGTACCCTTGGGAAAGGTATTAAGCCGTCACTTCCCTCCAGTTATGGGTTAAATAATAGGATGGGGCCTGGAGGCAACCCATTTAGTGTTGTTGTCACAATAAAAACACCATTGGTAGCCCTGGCGAAGCATCAAGTATTCAGTTATTTGACAAGATTATGAATTTCGCTACAAAACTGTGCCAGGCTTCCAAATACACAGGGAATACTGGAGGGGTGCAGTGAGTTCTATCTCGGCCAAGGCCGCAAGACGATGACGAAACAGCTAAATAATATTATACCTGTGCGTACTCTCATATGTATATCTATTAATTCACGTAACTATATATATATTAGGGCCCTGAATAATTTCTCACTGATTTTTCATGCAAAGTAATGTTTTATTTACAAAAATTACTAACATGTCACTGAAAGTATTGTCCATCGCGAGCCACAACATTTTTTCCATATTTCTGGCAGCATTTGAATTCCACGTCGGAAAAACCACACGTCTTTTGAGGTTAACCACTTGTCGACCCAATTTTCGGCATCTTTATAAGAATGAAAGTGCTGCTCATCCAGGCTATGTGTCATAGATCGGAAAAAATGATAATTGGACAGGGCAATGTCTGGTGAATATGGCAGGTGAGGTAGGAGTTCCGATTTAAGCGTTTCCAAATAGATTTTTACCCATTTTGCAATGTGTGATCTAGCGTTGTCATATACCAAAATCGCTTTATCGTGTCTCTGCTCGTATAGCGGCCTTTTTGCTTCAATACTAGGCTCAAATGATCAATTGTAGTCGATAGCAATGAAATTGTAGAATATCTATTTTTTTCTAAATTACATAGATAGATAGATAGATAGATAGATAGATAGATATTTTTTATTATAACAAAAAACACATACATAGATATATTATGAAAAAATGTATAACACACACGCACACACACACGCACATA
>JBBBDQ010000273.1:352500-360000 GCA_037127315.1 Ascarosepion bandense | reverse complement strand
GAGCTAGAGAACGTCCCCTATGTTTGTTGTCAATGTTTACATAAGGTAAAAAGGAATTTTCAAGTGGAAATTAAAGAATGAGATGTTAAGTAGGTGTGTGTGTATATGTGTGTGCGTGTATAATGGTTGATTTATTGTTCGATGTATAATGTATGTGTGTTTCTAGTGGATTTTCTAAAAATAATCAGTCATAAATGGAGCATTAATTTTGGGACACTGATATCGTACAATTGTTTATAAAAATCTTGTTATACTGAAATTTAAATGGAAATAATAAATCATTTATTTTACAATGCTGATTTTGCATGCAATGTAAACATTTATTCATGCAGTGTTATAAAGTTATTTATTGAAAGAAAGAAAAAAAGAAAGAAAAAAGAAAAAAAGAAAGAAAGAAAGAAAGAAAGAAAGAAAGACATTCAAGTGATACAGAAAACTAACATATGAAGCTTAGCGTGAATTACCAAAGATATTTGGACGGACTATCGTAATAGAAAGAAAGAAAGAAAGAAAGAAAGAAAGAAAGAAAGAAAGAAAGAAAGAAAGAAAGAAAGAAAAATGCGATTCAAATGACGCAGAAAACAATGACATATTAACGTTAGCATAAATTACCAAATATTTTTGTATAGAATGATTATTATAATGAAAAGAAAGAAAGAAAGAAAGAAAGAAAGAAAGAAATGCGATTCACGTGACGCAGAAGACAATGGCATATTAACGTTAGCATAAATTATCAAAGACTTGGATAGAATGATTATTATAATGAAAAGAAAGAAAGAAAGAAAGAAAGAAAGAAAGAAAGAAAGAAAGACAGACATTCAAGTGATACAGAAAATTAACATATGATGAAGGTTAGCAGGAATTACCAAGGAAATTTGGACGATATGATCATTATAATGAAAAGAAAGCAAAGAAAGTTTGGTTAGTATTCTTCTTAGGCAAATTGGTTTTCAGGGAAACACTTAGTATATATAAATTAGTAGTTATAGATACATTTAAAATTTTGTTGGATAATCTTTTAAACTAAGTTTCCTACTTTCCGTGTATACATATATTTTTATTACTATGAATAAAAATATATATGGCTTTAATTATCTACATGTATGTAGATGCATGTTTGAATATATTTATTTGAGTGCGTGAATATATTTCTGAAGGTGAATTTATTGTTAATGTAGTGAAATATATGTAAATTTCATGTCCATTTGTGTGTGTGTATATATATATATATATATAGCATAGTGATGATCCACGTATACTGTCTTAATATGTATAGGAAAGAATTTTAAAACGTTTTGAGTTTTAAAAAGTGTTGTTTTGTTTTTTTTTACAGTATTTGTTTATTTCTACTGTTATATATATTTCAGACCGCCCTCGGTCCTTCATCAGAAACAAAATGATAATATGGTGATAAGCTTGCACACACACACACACACACACACACACACACACACACACACACACACACATATATATATATGCGAACTTATCACTATAATTGTTTCGAAAACCTTCCGCATATATATGCGGAAGGAAAAAAAATGGTTGTAAAAAAAGAAAGAGCTAAGCACATGAACATCAGCCAAAGGGATTTGGACCGAGCCAGTATATAGCCTAAAGAAAAAAACCGAGACGAGTAATCAATAACAAAAAAGTGCTCAATACGTATGCAGAGCAGAATAAGGAAATTATCTTAGTGAGCCAACAAACCTACCAAGGTTTCACCTAAACGGATCTTTAAGGAAGGTTGGTTTAAGAATGAAGAAAATTTAGGGGGATTCGGACGAGTTCATATTTACTTCTTAGCCTTGTAAAATTTTGCAAAGTAATAATAACAAAAGAATCATTCTATTTTCATTTGGCAATAAATACTAAAAATAGTATGAAATACATCATTTTTATTTTTTTAAAAATGGGTGTCCTAATAATTATAGCTGGTAGTATATATATGTGTGTGTGTGTGTGTGTGTCTGTGTGTGTGTGTGTGTGTGTGTGTGTGTGTGTGTGTGTTATATCTTTACATTTATATATAGCAGGGACAAAAAAAGAAAAGAGAAGGCGTTTTAATTTCCCAGGCGAAGATTTTTCTACTGACATGAAATCGAAAGATTATGTTGAATCAATATCTCGGTTTGCTTCTGGGAAAGTTAGTTGGTAAACATTTTTTTATCACCAGAATATACCTTACACATTTATGAGTCTACCATTCATCCATGTATTGAATAGTGCTGTCATATCTGAACTTGTGCTTTTGGAATCTATTTAGGGATTTTCGATAAAATACGAAGAAAAATTTGCAATATTATTGGTCCAGACATGGCATTTCGATGTATTTTCTCAGTGCCTTTTATATAAGGCAAGGGTATTTACCTTTCCCAAGGATATTTACGCGCAAATACCCTTGGGAAAGGTATTAATCCGTCTCTTCCTTCCAGTTATGGGTTAAATAACAGGACAGATTGGGTTCTATAGCCTTGGCTGGCAACCAGTCTACCGCAGAAAGCAATGGCAACCTACTGCGGGATAATCTTCTGCCCAGTCAGTCATGTCTCTTTCGAGACATGATCGCCCAAGCGTGTTTTACGTATGGCACTTAACTAACTGACTGGATTGGCATCAATGTATCATCATTTTACAGATGATATCGCTAAATGTAATCGTAAGTTCTATGCTAACAGTTCTTTTGTGCGGAACTCAATTCCTGCCTCTCGCTTCCCAGTTAAATTTGATATTCAAAAATGTAAATGCAGTGTCAGTCGTAATCGTCTGTCGTCTTAGTTTTTACTTTTTTATATTTCTTTCTCATTTATAATGTTTTTCTTTTTCTCATATTCTCTCGCACTTCTCGCTTATCAAATTATCATTCAGTCTCCTGCTTCCTAGTTAAATTTGATATTCAAAAATGTAAATGCAGTGTCAGTCGTAATCGTCTGTCGTCTTAGTTTCTACTCCTTTATTTTTCTTTCCCATTTGTAATGTTTTTCTTTTTCTCATATTCTCTCGCACTTCTCGCTTATCAAGTTATCATTCAGTCTCCTGCTTCCGAATTAAATTCGATATTCAAAAATGTAATCGTTTGTTGTCTTTTTGTTCTTTTATTCTTCTCTCTCATTTATTATGTTTTTTTTTGTTGTTTTTTTGTTTTTTATTTTATTTTATTTTTTCTCCTATTCTCTCGCATTCGGTAGTTCTCTTGCGTCTTATTGGCTTTATTTTCTTGCTTGGGGGTGAAGTGTTTACAAAAACATTTGCTCGTTATCCACGGTGAAACTTATCTGGTATCATTTGATCTAACTATTTTTTAAATTCTCTTTCTTTAAATTGGATATTTTTTTCTGGTGTAACTATCAACGCACACAAATATTGAACAAATATTGATCTCGCGATCCAATACTGAATAAATATTTTCCAATATGCTAGATATTAAAAATATAAAATAGAATGCGTGCAGAGAACAACGATCAGATTTTTCTGTAATAGAATTAAGACACTGACGAAAAAAAAAAATTCTTTTAATTTTTTTTTTTTATCATATCACAACGAGCAAGGCGGTATCGCCACTGATTCGTAGGGGGCTACGTAAGAGTGAAAAGATTGGAAAAGAGAAAACCGGAAACCACATCCTAAACAGGGAACAAGGGATGAGCCTCTTCACCTGTTCAATAGACGTGGGTGGAGTGTGAACCGGGCGATAGTTCAGTCTATCTACTCCAATTGAAAAAAAAATAATGATTAATGAATGAATTAGTAATTAGTAAATGAATTAGTGATTAGTGAATGAATTAGTGATTAGTGAATATCAAAGCCAAAAAGCTACTCAAGTTACAGGGTTACTGAATGTGGCTGTTTTATGAACGTAAGAGGGGTTAAAGAGTGTAGATTATAAGGATATGTAGGAAAGACAACAGCTGATCCTAAAAGGATGAGATTACGTTTGAAGCAATATCTTTTTGGGAGTCTGTTCTGCAAAGGAATATATTAGAACACTTACCACTTGAAATTAATTTTACTTTTAAAAATGGATATTTTAAAAATATCATGTTATATTTTAAAAATGAACAAAATTCCCTCAAAATCATCAATTGAATGAGTACGTAAACACTTCGATATAAGGTCATTTTTTAACGCATTGTCTATTCAAGATGTAGGTGATCATGACTCTCCACAGAATCTTGTTCTTTATTTACTGTGAATTGCCATGATTTAGGATTGGGGTGGGGGGAATATAGTGAAGTGGTTTCCAGTTGCCTTTTCCACAGATTCATTTTCTTTATTACTTATGAATTACCATGACCTTTTGGAAAATAACTTGGAATTGGAACTCGACCTGCCGATTCCACTTTCCGTTACACTACTAAGACAAGAATGCTTTTATAAAATACTTAATTTCTCACTTGTGTGTGTGTGTGTGTGTGTGTGTGTGTGTGTGTGTGTGTGTGTGTGTGTGTGTGTGTGATTAAGTGATAAAAGAGGTTTTTGCATGTGCATGATTGTATTCACGTGAATACATGTGTACTCGTATTGTAAGCTGTACATTATTGTATATAAATAATAATGTTGTCAAATGTATATGCAATCGAATGTTTACATTTATATTACAAACGATACAATAAACAGAAAAATAGCTTCGTTAAATAAAGGCAAACGGATTACGTTGGTATAATTCACAGAAAAACCTTAGACATATGGAAACCAATATTTTATAATACTTCTCAACGATGGGAGCATGTTGATTTCATGATTAAGCAACAAGTAGTTAAGATATAATGGTGGGGGGTGGTCAGAAAACATGATATCTATCTCTCTTTCTCTGTCTGTCTGTCTGTCTGTCTCACTATATATATATGATTATGCTCATACCTATCTATTTATTTATCTATCTCATTTCGTTTATATCTATATCTAATTCCGTTTTTATCTATCTATCTATCTATCTATCTATCTATCTATCTATCTATCTATCTATGTCTGTTCATATCTATCTATCTATCTATCTATCTATCTATCTATCTATCTATCTATCTATCTCATTCTGTTTATATCTATTTTTTATAATAATTTCACCCCAATCAAGGCAGGACTGCCACTGGTGCGCAAGGGTTACAGCGAGAGTAAAACAAGGTGCAGAGGATGTCAAAGAAAAGATAAGACATGGATAGGATTCAAGTAGATAGAAAATGAAAACTGACGTTGCATTTAAACTTTTGGAGAAACAGAAGGGAGTTCCATAAACGGGAAGTGTGAGAAAAGAAGGTATTCGAATAAAAGTGGCGGTTACATTTAACTATTTTGACAGTAGAATGGTGGGACCTAAATGCCAATCTTGTAGCATGTGTGGTCAGGAAACCAGCAAAAATAAATTCGTCAGAGCAGTAGCCATGAAAATAATTGTAGAAAAGACAGAGGGGAGTCACATCGCGTAGGTAACAAAGTGACTGAAGGCGGGCTGCCAAGTCAGAATTGATTATATTGCAGATCCTTTTTTTGAATTTTGTCAAGAACCTAAAGCAGAAGCACCCGATTAGACAACAGTATTCAATGCATGAACGAAATTTATAAATGTACAAAATGGATTCTGACAAGAAAAATTTCCTGGCCTGACACAGTGACACAACTATCATAGCAGTAGATGATGCAGCTATAGATTCGATGTAGTTATTCCTTTTGAGAGAGTAGGAGCCAAGGAGACGCAGTAGGTTGCTCTCTAGTAGACTAGAGTCATCCGTTCTGATGGTAGGCAGGAAAGTTTCTCTATGGTGGTTAAAGAAGAGTAACTTCATTTTAGAGGCATTAAAATTTACGAGCCATTTTCTACCCCATTCAATCACAGATTTGAGGTCCTTTTGAAGTGCAGCAGCAACCAGACTCATTTTGTCAGCCTTGGTAGATTTCTTATTGAGACGGGAGTAAATGGTGGTGCCATCTGCATAGATGCCTACTTAGGAACTGATTACATCAGAAAAATCATTAATGAATATTAGAAAAAGCATAGGACCTAGGATAGAGCCTTGAGGAACGCCTGCGTTCGTAAGGAAGGATCTGGAAGCTTGCCCCTTCAAAACAACCTCCATTTCATGATTAATAGGAACGATTGGATTAAATTAAGCAATTGTCCAAAAATACTGTAACTCCGGAGCTTACAAGTAGACCTGCATGCCAAACCCTGTCAACTGATTTCTTGATATCAAGAGCAACAGCTTGAGTTCTTATCAAGAGCCTGGTATATATATATTCAGTGATGGTCGTTAGCACATCAGCAGTAGACCTGGCGAAACGGAAGCCATATTGTTTGTCAGAGAGAAAATTGTGAGATGTGAGATACCTATTTCAGTATTGATAATAGCCTCGAATACCTTGCCAAAAAGAGGTAAGAGGGTAACAAGGAGATAATTAGAGGATATCAGAGAACTCTCCGGAATTCTTAAAAACAGGGACTACAAAGGAGGACTTTCAACAAGCAAGGAAGTAGGAAGCAGTGAGCTAGTAATTATAGAATTTAGAGAGGACTGGAGCCAGCTTAGGGGAACATTTCTTTAGAACGATGGCTGGGATTCCACCACCTCCGCTTGCCTTATGGGAGTCAAGTTTAGAAATTATGTTAGAGACCAGAGGTGGGGTTTTATATATATTACTCAGTTCAACCTCAGTTCTAGCTGGGAATGAGGGTGTGGGTACTCCAGACGAGTCAAGTGTGGAGTTTGACGAGAATTTGCGAGGAAAGCACTCGAACTTGATTGCTGTAGATGTGAGGACTTGAATAGCTTGAATAGAGGAGGTATTGAGGGTTTGCTATTGTTCAGCACACTTTTGCAGAGCCGCCAGTAATTCTTGGAACCAAACTTGCGAGATGTTATCGTTGCTTCATTCTATCAGTAAACAACAGTAATCAGTATCATCGCGAGCAGAGAGACAAAGAGACGACTATTGTGATCAGACATGTCGCTCCGGTAAAGCCGGAAGAAGTGAATCCTGTGGGCGATGGCAGTCGGGCAATCAGGAGAGCATCAAGGAGATGAATGAGGTTTGTGTCAATTCGATCAGGTTTCAATCCTGGCTAAAAGAAGTCGGAAGTCTAACCGTACTGATGAGCTGTGATACGGCGAAACAGATCTGTCTGCGGATGACTAACATATTGTTGTGGAGTAGTTTTCGCACTGAAAGTTATAATAGTAGTATGTCGGTTGCTAAAAGACTTAACGCACCCAAAATGTTAGAAACTTGGTAATCTTTCACTGAAAGCCGTCTCCTTAGTATTCTGCTAACTGCCGACTAATATCAACTGCCTAGTAGTTCTACTGAGCTCTAATAGAACTCTCAAGAATTTCTGTGAACTTCTCAAGAACTTCTCACGTTAACTTCCTGTCAACTCTTATTAATATAGGAGGAAGAGTCCATTATCTGAGAAATAGGTGTGTTTCTCCATAACAGTTTGTCCGAATTTCCTAGCTGGGATAAAAGCTTCAATGTCGGCTTTCACCCAGGAATATATTTCAGAGGCGC
>JBBBDQ010000273.1:200000-347500 GCA_037127315.1 Ascarosepion bandense | reverse complement strand
TTTTTAATATTAATTAGGATCAGGTTCTTGGAATTTACCTTCCTACTTTTCCATTTTGAATTAAAGTATTTTAATTATATATATATATATATATATATATATATATATATATATATATAAAGTTGAGAAGATAGTAAAAAGAATTGCTTTTTCGGTGGTTTACTAATAAAAAGATATTTTGGCTAGTAGGTTTCTTGTCGTAAAGTGCTCAATATCAAGATAGAGATAGAGCGTTAATAGGATTAATGTGGAGAAGTTTGTCTCTTATCTGAACACGTTGGTGTCTTCACGAAACATTTAAAATTTGACCTTTTGTACAGCTTGCCAAAATCATTTTATCATAATGGTGCTTTCACGTATTCGACATGACTCTGCTTCGTTTAGTCGCAAATTTCTCTCTCTCTCTCTCTCTCTCTCTCTCTCTCTCTCTCTCTCTCTCTCTCTCTCTCTCTCTAATACTATAATACTACAGGCCATAATTATTAGGCCACCCCAGTTGAAAAAAATGTATGTATTTCATACTATTTTTAGTATTTATTGCCAAGTGGATAATTCTAAATGAAAATAGAATGGTTCTTTTGTTATTATTACTTTACAAAATTTTACAAGGCAGCCAGGAAGCCTTTACTTCGTCCAGCCAGTAATAAGAACAGACTAGCATGGGGAAGAGAGCTCTTGATGCACATGTTATTGTGCAGTATTAACAAAAGAACTATTCTATTTTCATTTAGAATTATCTACTTGGTAATAATACTAAAAATAGTATGAAATACATCATTTCTTTTAAAAAAGAAAAAAGATGCGGCCTAATAATTATGGCCGGTAGTATATATATATATATATATATATATATATATTAGGAAAAATTTTGTCAAAGTAGAAAAGGCTTTAAGGTGATTGTATTTAGGAAATTATTGGACTAAAGTGATGTTTACATTGATGAGATTAAACATGCACACAAACATGAGCGCGGAATGGAAATGTTTTTTAATCAATTTACCACAAACAAGGGGTCAATACTACTGAGACGCAACGATCTTTTTGGAGTGAAAGAGAATGAGAAGGCTCTAGAAGAAATTGAAAATTCAATCCTAACTTGAAAACAAGGGACCAACCACTACTTCTGTTAAAAAAAAAGAAAACATCATGAGTGTGAATCGGATGTTAGACGAACCTGTCTAATTCTATTAAGGGTAAAAATAAATAAATAAATAAATTCAAAGTTTAGGCGGAGTCATTAAAAGTGTAATGTTGAAGTAGTCTTTAGAAGTAACTGGAAACCCAATTCTAAACAGGAAACAAATTGTAAACATCTACTCTTTTTCAAAAGACCAGGGAGGAGTGTGAATCGGATGATAGTCGAGCCTATCTAATTTTATTGAAGAAAAAATAAATAGTAAATTAAATTTCAAAGTTTAGGCAGGTCGTTAGAAATATAGAGTTAAAGTTGATTTTAGGTGAAACCGGAAACCCAATCCTAAACGAGAAGCAAATATATATAAATATCTATTCATTTTCAAAGACTTAGGGAGGAGTGTGAATCGGATGATAATCGAATCTATCTAATTTTATTGAAGAAAAAATAAATAGTAAATTAAATTTCAAAGTTTAGGCGGAGTCGTTAGAAATATAGAGTTAAAGTTGATTTTAGGTGAAACCGGAAACCCAATCCTAAACAGAAACAATGTATAAATATCTATTCATTTTCAAAAGACCAAGGAGGAGTGTGAATCGGATGATAGTCGAGCCTATCTAATTTTATTGAAGAAAAAATAAATAGTAAATTACAATTTCAAAGTTTAGGCGGAGTCGTTAGAAATATAGAGTTAAAGTTGATTTTAGGTGAAACCGGAAACCCAATCTAAACAGGAAACAATGTATAAATATCTATTCATTTTCAAAGACCAGGGAGGAGTGTGAATCGGATGATAATCGAATCTATCTAATTCTATTGAAGAAAAAATAAATAGTAAATTAAATTTCAAAGTTTAGGCGGAGTCGTTAGAAATATAGAGTTAAAGTTGATTTTAGGTGAAACCGGAAACCCAATCCCTAAACAGGAAACAATGTATAAATATCTATTCATTTTCAAAAGACCAGGGAGGAGTGTGAATCGGATGATAGTCGAGCCTATCTAATTTTATTGAAGAAAAAATAAATAGTAAATTAGAATTTCAAAGTTTAGGCGGAGTCGTTAGAAATATAGAGTTAAAGTTGATTTTAGGTGAAACCGGAAACCCAATCCTAAACAGGAAACAATGTATAAATATCTATTCATTTCAAAAGACCAAGGAGGAGTGTGAATCGGATGATAATCGAATCTATCTAATTCTATTAGAAGAAAAAATAAATAGTAAATTAAATTTCAAAGTTTAGGCGGAGTCGTTAGAAATATAGAGTTAAAGTTGATTTTAGGTGAAACCGGAAACCCAATCCTAAACGGGAAACAATGTATAAATATCTATTCATTTTCAAAGACCAGGAGGAGTGTGAATCGGATGATAATCGAGCCTATCTAATTTTATTGAAGAAAAAATAAATAGTAAATTAAATTTCAAAGTTTAGGCGGAGTCGTTAGAAATATAGAGTTAAAGTTGATTTTAGGTGAAACCGGAAACCCAATCCTAAACAGGAAACAATGTATAAATATCTATTCATTTTCAAAAGACCAAGGAGAGTGTGAATCGGATGATAGTCGAGCCTATCTAATTTTATTGAAGAAAAAATAAATAGTAAATTAAATTTCAAAGTTTAGGCGGAGTCGTTAGAAATATAGAGTTAAAGTTGATTTTAGGTGAAACCGGAAACCCAATCTAAACGAAACAATGTATAAATATCTATTCATTTTCAAAGATAAAGAGTGTGAATCGGATGATAATCGAATCTATCTAATTTTATTGAAGAAAAAATAAATAGTAAATTAAATTTCAAAGTTTAGGCGGAGTCGTTAGAAATATAGAGTTAAAGTTTAGTTTTAGGTGAAACCGGAAACCCAATCTAAACGAAACAATGTATAAATATCTATTCATTTTCAAAAGACCAGGAAAGTGTGAATCGGATGATAATCGAGCCTATCTAATTTTATTGAAGAAAAAAATAAATAGTAAATTAAATTTCAAAGTTTAGGCGGAGTCGTTAGAAATATAGAGTTAAAGTTGATTTTAGGTGAAACCGGAAACTTAATCTTAAACAGGAAACAATGTATAAATATCTATTCATTTTCAAAAGACCAGGAGGAGTGTGAATCGGATGATAATCGAGCCTATCTAATTTTATTGAAGAAAAAAATAAATAGTAAATTAAATTTCAAAGTTTAGGCGAGTCGTTAGAAATATAGAGTTAAAGTTGATTTTAGGTGAAACCGGAAACCCAATCCTAAACGAGGGAAACAATGTATAAATATCTATTCATTTTCAAAAGACCAGGGAGGAGTGTGAATCGGATGATAATCGAATCTATCTAATTTTATTGAAGAAAAAAAATAAATAGTAAATTAAATTTCAAAGTTTAGGCGGAGTCGTTAGAAATATAGAGTTAAAGTTGATTTTAGGTGAAACCGGAAACCCAATCACAAACAGGAAACAATGTATAAATATCTATTCATTTTCAAAAGACCAGGAGGAGTGTGAATCGGATGATAATCGAATCTATCTAATTTTATTGAAGAAAAAATAAATAGTAAATTAAATTTCAAAAGTTTAGGCGGAGTCGTTAGAAATATAGAGTTAAAGTTGATTTTAGGTGAAACCGAAGCAATCCCTAAGCAGGAAACAATGTATAATATATTCATTTTTCAAAAGACCAGGGAGGAGTGTGAATCGGATGATAATCGAGCCTATCTAATTTTATTGAAGAAAAAATAAATAGTAAATTAAATTTCAAAGTTTAGGCGGAGTCGTTAGAAATATAGAGTTAAAGTTGATTTTAGGTGAAACCGGAAACCCAATCCTAAACGAAACAATGTATAAATATCTATTCATTTTTCAAAAGACCAGGGAGGAGTGTGAATCGGATGATAATCGAATCTATCTAATTTTATTGAAGAAAAAATAAATAGTAAATTAGAATTTCAAAGTTTAGGCGGAGTCGTTAGAAATATAGAGTTAAAGTTGATTTTAGGTGAAACCGGAAACCCAATCTAAACAGGAAACAATGTATAAATATCTATTCATTTTCAAAAGACTAAGGAGGAGTGTGAATCGGATGATAATCAGACCTATCTAATTTTATTGAAGAAAAAATAAACCGTAAATTAAATTTCAAAGTTTAGGCGGAGTCGTTAGAAATATAGAGTTAAAGTTGATTTTAGGTGAAACCGGGGAAACCCAATCCTAAACAGGAAACAATGTATAAATATCTATTCATTTTCAAAGACCAGGGAGGAGTGTGAATCGGATGATAATCAGGCCTATCTAATTTTATTGAAGAAAAAATAAATAGTAAATTAAATTTCAAAGTTTAGGCGGAGTCGTTAGAAATATAGAGTTAAAGTTGATTTTAGGTGAAACCGGAAACCCAATCCTAAACAGGAAACAATGTATAAATATCTATTCATTTTCAAAAGACCAGGGAGGAGTGTGAATCGGATGATAATCGAATCTATCTAATTTTATTGAAGAAAAAAATAAATAGTAAATTAAATTTCAAAGTTTAGGCGGAGTCGTTAAAAATATAGAGTTAAAGTTGATTTTTAGGTGAAACCGGAAACCCAATCCTAAACAGGAAACAATGTATAAATATCTATTCATTTTCAAAAGACCAGGGAGGAGTGTGAATCGGATGATAATCGAGCCTATCTAATTTTATTGAAGAAAAAATAAATAGTAAATTAAATTTCAAAGTTTAGGCGGAGTCGTTAGAAATATAGAGTTAAAGTTGATTTTAGGTGAAACCGGAAACCCAATCTAAACAGGAAACAATGTATAAATATCTATTCATTTTCAAAAGACCAGGGGAGGAGTGTGAATCGGATGATAATCGAGCCTATCCTAATTTTATTGAAGAAAAAATAAATAGTAAATTAAATTTCAAAGGTTAGGCGGAGTCGTTAGAAATATAGAGTTAAAGTTGATTTTAGGTGAAACCGGAAACCCAATCTAAACAGGAAACAATGTATAAATATCTATTCATTTTCAAAAGACCAGGGAGGAGTGTGAATCGGATGATAATCGAATCTATCTAATTCTATTGAAGAAAAAATAAATAGTAAATTAAATTTCAAAGTTTGGGCGGAGTCGTTAGAAATATAGAGTTAAAGTTGATTTTAGGTGAAACCCGGAAACCCAATCTAAAGCAGGAAACAATGTATAAATATCTATTCATTTTCAAAAGACCAGGAGAGTACAGATCGGATGATAATCGAATCTATCTAATTTTATTGAAGAAAAAAATAAATAGTAAATTAAATTTCAAAGTTTAGGCGGAGTCGTTAGAAATATAGAGTTAAAGTTGATTTTAGGTGAAACCAGAAACCCAATCTCGGCAGGAAACAGAAATGCTGCTCAATATCTATTCATTTTCAAAAGACCAGGGAGGGAGTGTGAATCGGATGATAATCGAGCCTATCTAATTTTTTTATTGAAGAAAAAATAAATAGTAAATTAAATTTCAAAGTTTAGGCGGAGTCGTTAGAAATATAGAGTTAAAGTTGATTTTAGGTGAAACCGGAAACCCAATCCTAAACAGGAAACAATGTATAAATATCTATTCATTTTCAAAAGACCAGGGAGGAGTGTGAATCGGATGATAATCGAGCCTATCTAATTTTATTGAAGAAAAAATAAATAGTAAATTAAATTTCAAAGTTTAGGCGGAGTCGTTAGAAATATAGAGTTAAAGTTGATTTTAGGTGAAACCGGAAACCCAATCCTAAACAGGAAACAATGTATAAATATCTATTCATTTTCAAAGACCAGGGAGGAGTGTGAATCGGATGATAATCGAGCCTATCTAATTTTATTGAAGAAAAAATAAATAGTAAATTAGAATTTCAAAGTTTAGGCGGAGTCGTTAGAAATATAGAGTTAAAGTTGATTTTAGGTGAAACCGGAAACCCAATCCTAAACAGGAAACAATGTATAAATATCTATTCATTTTCAAAGACCAAGGAGAGGAGTGTGAATCGGATGATAATCGAGCCTATCTAATTTTATTGAAGAAAAAATAAATAGTAAATTAAATTTCAAAGTTTAGGCGGAGTCGTTAGAAATATAAGAGTTAAAGTTGATTTTAGGTGAAACCGGAAACCCAATCCTAAACAGGAAACAATGTATAAATATCTATTCATTTTCAAAAGACCAGGGAGGAGTGTGAATCGGATGATAATCGAATCTATCTAATTTTATTGAAAGAAAAATAAATAGTAAATTAGAATTTCAAAGTTTGAGCGGAGTCGTTAGAAATATAGAGTTAAAGTTGATTTTAGGTGAAACCGACCAATCACCTAAACAGGAAACAATGTATAAATATCTATTCATTTTCAAAAGACCAGGGAGGAGTGTGAATCGGATGATAATCGAATCTATCTAATTCTATTGAAGAAAAAAATAAATAGTAAATTAAATTTCAAAGTTTAGGCGGAGTCGTTAGAAATATAGAGTTAAAGTTGATTTTAGGTGAAACCGGAAACCCAATCCTAAACAGGAAACAATGTATAAATATCTATTCATTTTCAAAAGACCAGGGAGGAGTGTGAATCAGGTGATAAATCAGAACCTATAATTTTTATTGAAGAAAAAATAAATAGTAAATTAAATTTAAGTTTAGGCAGGTCGTTAGAAATATAGAGTTAAAGTTGATTTTAGGTGAAACCGGAAACCCAATCCTAAACAGGAAACAATGTATAAATATCTATTCATTTTCAAAATTGGGGAGGAGTGTGAATCGGATGATAATCGAGCCTATCTAATTTTATTGAAGAAAAAATAAATAGTAAATTAGAATTTCAAAGTTTAGGCGGAGTCGTTAGAAATATAGAGTTAAAGTTGATTTGGGGCGAACCGGAAACCCAATCCTAAACAGGAAACAATGTATAAATATCTATTCATTTTCAAAAGACCAGGGAGGAGTGTGAATCGGATGATAATCGAGCCTATCTAATTTTATTGAAGAAAAAAATAAATAGTAAATTAAATTTCAAAGTTTAGGCGGAGTCGTTAGAAATATAGAGTTAAAGTTGATTTTAGGTGAAACCGGAAACCCAATCCTAAACAGGAAACAATGTATAAATATCTATTCATTTTCAAAAAGACCAGGGGAGGAGTGTGAATCGGATGATAATCGAGCCTATCTAATTTTATTGAAGAAAAAATAAATAGTAAATTAAATTTCAAAGTTTAGGCGGAGTCGTTAGAAAATATAGAGTTAAAGTTGATTTTAGGTGAAACCGGAAACCCAATCCTAAACAGCAAACAATGTATAAATATCTATTCATTTTCAAAAGACCAGGGAGGAGTGTGAATCGGATGATAATCGAATCTATCTAATTTTATTGAAGAAAAAATAAATAGTAAATTAAATTTCAAAGTTTAAAGGAGTCGTTAGAAATATAGAGTTAAAGTTGATTTTAGGTGAAACCGGAAACCCAATCCTAAACAGAAAACAATGTATAAATATCTATTCATTTTCAAAAGACCAGGGAGGAGTGTGAATCGGATGATAATCTAAGCCTATCTAATTTTATTGAAGAAAAAAATAAGCGTAAATTAAATTTCAAAGTTTAGGCGGAGTCGTTAGAAATATAGAGTTAAAGTTGATTTTAGGTGAAACCGGAAACCCAATCCTAAACAGGAAACAATGTATAAATATCTATTCATTTTCAAAAGACCAGGGAGGAGTGTGAATCGGATGATAATCGAATCTATCTAATTTTATTGAAGAAAAAATAAATAGTAAATTAAATTTCAAAGTTTAGGCGGAGTCGTTAGAAATATAGAGTTAAAGGATTTTAGGTGAAACCGGAAACCCAATCCTAAACAGGAAACAATGTATAAATATCTATTCATTTTCAAAAGACCAGGAGGAGTGTGAATCGGATGATAATCGAGCCTATCTAATTTTATTGAAGAAAAAATAAATAGTAAATTAAATTTCAAAGTTTAGGCGGAGTCGTTAGAAATATAGAGTTAAAGTTGATTTTAGGTGAAACCGAAACCCAATCCTAAACAGGAAAACAATGTATAAATATCTATTCATTTTCAAAAGACCAGGAGGAGTGTGAATCGGATGATAATCGAGCCTATCTAATTTTATTGAAGAAAAAATAAATAGTAAATTAAATTTCAAAGTTTAGGCGGAGTCGTTAGAAATATAGAGTTAAAGTTGATTTTAGGTGAAACCGGAAACCCAATCCTAAACAGGAAACAATGTATAAATATCTATTCATTTTCAAAAGACCAGGGAGGAGTGTGAATCGGATGATAGTCGAGCCTATCTAATTTTATTGAAGAAAATAAATAGTAAATTAATTTCAAAGTTTAGGCGGAGTCGTTAGAAATATAGAGTTAAAGTTGATTTTAGGTGAAACCGGAAACCCAATCCCAAACAGGAAACAATGTATAAATATCTATTCATTTTCAAAAGACCAGGGAGGAGTGTGAATCCGATGATAATCGAATCTATCTAATTTTATTGAAGAAAAATAAAGGTAAATTAAATTTCAAAGTTTAGGCGGAGTCGTTAGAAATATAGAGTTAAAGTTGATTTTAGGTGAAAACCGGAACCCAATCCTAAACAGGAAACAATGTATAAATATCTATTCATTTTCAAAAGACCAGGGAGGAGTGTGAATCGGATGATAATCGAATCTATCTAATTTTATTGAAGAAAAAATAAATAGTAAATTAAATTTCAAAGTTTAGGCGGAGTCGTTAGAAATATAGAGTTAAAGTTGATTTTAGGTGAAACCGGAAACCCAATCCTAAACAGGAAACAATGTATAAATATCTATTCATTTTCAAAAGACCAGGAGGAGTGTGAATCGGATGATAATCGAGCCTATCTAATTTTATTGAAGAAAAATAAATAGTAAATTAAATTTCAAAAGTTTAGGCGGAGTCGTTAGAAATATAGAGTTAAAGTTGATTTTAGGTGAAACCGAAACCCAATCCTAAACAGGAAACAATGTATAAATATCTATTCATTTTCAAAAGACCAGGAGGAGTGTGAATCGGATGATAATCGAATTCTATCTAATTTTATTGAAGAAAAAATAACAGTAAATTAAATTTCAAAAGCTAGGCGGAGTCGTTAGAAATATAGAGTTAAAGTTGATTTTAGGTGAAACCGGAAACCCAATCCTAAACAGGAAACAATGTATAAATATCTATTCATTTTCAAAAGACCAGGAGGAGTGTGAATCGGATGACAATCGAGCCTATCTAATTCTATTGAAGGAAAAAATAAAAAATAAATATTTTAAAAGTTATAGCTTAGTTGGAGACATCAGAAGTATAGAGTTTTAGACTTTAGAAGTAATCGGAAACCCAATCCTTTACCAGAAACAAGGAGTAAATCTTTCCTCTTTTTCAAAAGAGTGGAGATGAACCATAACAGGATGATGGGCGAACTTATCTACACCTATTAAATTTAATATCAGTTTTTCTGAGAGAGTCTAGCCAATTTCATTTAGATTCGTTTTTTTTAATCTTTTTTTTTTTTTTGTTTTTTAATTTCAACGTCCACTGTACTTTGGGCGTATGTGTAGTTACATCAGAATAAACATAGTCCGATGAAGTTCTACAGGCTGAAACTCGTCGCAACTTATCTGTTTCTACTTTGTTCTAGTTTTCCTAAAATTGTTCTTGATACATAAAAACTTATATACCGTTTTACAACACACACACACACACACACACACACACACACACACACACACACACACACACACACACACACACACATATATATATATATATATATATAACAATTAAGGCAGACACGTTATTTCATGGTAAATCGGAAGTGTGGGCATATTTCAGGCAAACCATCATCAGCTTCCGTCTTGATTTTACAAAAGATTTTACACGAATCATGTAAAATGATTCGTGTATATACGTGTTAGTTTTACACTCACTCATATCGGTGCGGGCAAGTCTGCACACATGCCATTCCCTTTTTTTAATATCCCCAGAGGGTGTGCAAATGGTTAGCGGTTCAGAATGGGTAATCGATGATATAAGTTCGAATCTTAGTTATTCATTACATTTACTGTCACGCGAAATACTCTTGGGAAGGTATGAAGCCATCACTTCTTCATTCAGCAATGACTTAAATAGTAAGAGATTGGCTTTTCCAGCTTACTTATTAATTGGTGTAGGAGAAGGAAAACTCTGAATTCCCTAAACTGAATAGATGAAAAACTTGTCAGCAATGGTCATACTCGTTGAATCCAGTCAATAGTCGTCATGTATGTATATTCATAGGTATCCTTTTTTTTTTTTTTCATTTTCTCTAAAACTTTGTCGTTGCTCAAATATTCGGTTCATGGAATTCTCAGTATCCTTCTGTAGAACAACATTTCTCTTCCTTTTCCCCACCTCTGACGATGTGTGAGTGGTAAACTTGGACACAATATAAATTTTGGCTATTTATTTCGCCAACAGACGACAAAACTCTTCAGCAAAGAAAACATTTTCTTTTGTGTTTATTCATATCGCTATATACACGTAGTTCTTCAGCTATAAATTGAACACTCTTGGCTACTAGCGTTTGTTTACATTGTGTATATAGCATACTAAAATTTGCCTTTCTCCGCTGTGCGCCGATAGCGTAAGGGTAGAATCTCCGGTTGATATCAAATCGGTCGGGTTTTCAATCCCGGCTGGAAGCAATTGGGTGTCTAGCCGTGTGACGAGCTGCGAAACAAGACTATATGCGTATGACTATATATATGTTTTTATTGAAGCTGACTGGCAAGGTACCGTATGAAGAATTTTGATTGAAACGTGTCACTACAAAGTTTTCCGACTTGTCGTTCATACATGATTAAAAATGCTCCAAACTTAATAAAAACAAAGTTTTATCGCCAAAGTCTTTATTATATTATTAAGAGGAAAAACCAAAGACCTTTTTATTATTAAAGTATATTTTTTATAAATTTATTAAAACATTCGAAATTTGTTTTTAATTTTATTTTTCTTGCGTAGGCAAGACATCATAAATTAGCATAAAAATTTTAGATAGATAGATAGATAGATAGATAGATAGATAGATAGATAGATATGAACACAGGAATCACGTTGCATGGAAATGTCAGTTCCACTGCTCAATACGACCTTCAGACCATATATATATATATATATATATATATATATATATATATAAAAGAGTGAACATTGAACACTCAAGGGCGACAGACTGTTTCATGCTAAGCGCAATCATCAGGCCACAGATGCGCTTAGCATAAAAGAGTCTGTCGCCCTTGAGTGTTGACTTCAATGTTCACTCATTTATATTTACATACGCTCTATCTTTGATATTGAGCACTTTATCCTATAAATAAAATACACCTTAAAACTATATATATATATAGCGTATGATACATCATACGCTAAAAGTTTGCCTTATTCTGCCGAGCGCCCATAGCCCAGAGGTAGAATCGCCGACTGACGCCAATTCGGTGGGGTTTCAATCCTGGGTTAAAGCAATCGGATGTCTAACCGTACTGGTGAGCTGTGATACAGCGAAACAGATCTGTCTGCGGATGACTATATATATATATATGCAGGTTTAATTGAAAATATAACATGCACATGACTCTATATACTTAAACTTCACAAATATTCAGTTAAACGTAAAAAAAAATAATTAATCCTTGATAATGTATAAACGTATAGCCAAAAGCGCTTTAAAAAAACAAATCGTTTGGACAATTTCTATAGAATTTGGGTCTTGTAAAGAAAGAAATCAATGACACAGGAAAAATTACATAAAAAATTAAATTTAAAAATATCCTTGTCTGCCATTTCTAATGAAACCTGCATAATACAGAGACTGCTACCGAAATACACAATATCGTCCTTGATGGTGGATTCTTTTATGTTAACGTCCTTGTAACTTCTCTGAAAATGGCTCATGTGAGCGGAAAGCTTAGAACCAACTTAATAAAAAATTATCAAAATTTTGGAGAATTTTTGTCTTTATTTTCAACTGAAATTAAAGCCAAAATACGATATTTAGAACGGCTCATGATTAAACATAACGGACATTCATTATCTCTTATATTTAACAGTATTGGTTAGAATATATATATATATATATATATATATATATATATATATATATATATATATATATATATATATATATATGCCCATGCTATTGTTTTCAAAACGCTTAGCATGAGTTTCAGTGTGTTTATGTGAGAGAGTGTTGTCGTGGTGGCAGACTTTCGCGGTAAAGTGTTTGCCGAAGGATTAGAAAGTCGACGTGAAGGCTGTATGTGTAGATAACAATGAAAGTAAGGCATGGATTAAAGAAACAAGAGAAGAAAAAAAATGAACGGGAAGAAATATAATGTGAGTACGTTCTGTGTATCTATGCGCATGTCTTTAAATAAATGTATTCAAATATCTGTAGACATACACAAATATCGGTATATGTAATATACTTATTTTCCCTGTACATTTTTTACGCATTTTAATTTCATGTATATGTTTCTCTTGTATTCAACTTTGCATATAAGTGTTTATTAGTTCAAATATCTATTCTATACAGTGCATAGAGCACGTTGTACAGTGTTGTAATTTAACATCAAACATAGTCTTCTTTAACCATAGAAATCTGCTTAATATACAGATTCAAATACATGTAGACTGGCAATTGGCATCAGCAAACACGATTTCCTCAAACATATTTCGAACATGAAAGTCATTAAAAAAAACTTATGTCAAAGAATATTTTTTATCAAATGTAGGTTATAATTGTTGACTCTGTCCACCATAGTTTATGAATATAGAATACAGCGCAGTACATAATCTGTTCAATGAAAAAAAAACTCAAAGATTAACACTCACGAGTCAGGCACTTTATTGAATCTGACTATATCGTCAATACTCAGGAAAATATGGTCACGTCGTATTGAATATTTTGAGCCTTCTGATTGGTCAACCCTTTTATTGGTGAACTATAAAATGAGTCAGCCCATGGCTGGCTCACTAGTATACAAAGCTACACAAAAACCCCAACACTAATAATACATAGAAACAAAATATTCTAATTAGTCACGATAGTCACTCATAGAAAATAGAAGATAATTACGTCATCACTATCATATTTTTTGTCTTACGTAAACATAAGTGTGTGCCAGACGCTTCCCATTTAAAAACAAACATGTGTCACATCCAGCCTTAGGAGAGAAAAATGATCTATCTATTCCCAAGTATCGTATTTAAAAGAATAAAATATTAAATTCTCTCTTAGTTATTTTACGTAGAAATAATAGAGACGTAACAGAATATTAATTTATGCCTGGGCTTTTTAACTTAGAAATAATAAAGACATAAGAGAATATTGATTTCTGTTTGGTATGTTTTTAATTAGAAATAATAGAGACGTTATAGAATATTAATATCTGTCCTAGCTTTTTTTTTACTTAGAAATAAAAGAGATAAAATAGAATAATTATTTCTGTCTTGTCCTTTTTTCTTTAGAAATGCTAGTGACATAATAAAATATTAATTTATACCTTGGCTTTTTTACTTAGAAATAATAGAGACGGAAGAAAATATTCATTTCTGTCTTGCTTTTTAACTTAGAAATGATAGAGACGTAATATAATATTAATTTCAGTCTTGGCTTTTTAACTTAGAAATGATAGAGACGTAATATAATATGAATTTCAGTCTTGGCTTTTTAATTTAGAAATAATAGAGACGTAATATAATATTAATTTCAGTCTTGGCTTTTTAACTTAGAAATAATAGAGACGTAATATAATATTAATTTCAGTCTTGGCTTTTTAACTTAGAAATAATAGTAACATAATAGAATATTAATTTCTGTCTTGCCGTTTACTCTTAAGAAATGATAGTGAGAAAATAGAATATTAATTTCTGTCTTGGCTTTTTTACTTGGAAATAATGGAGACGGAAGAGAATATTTCTTTGTCTTGCTTTTTTTACTTAAAAATAATAGAAATGTAATATAATATGAATTTCTGTTTTTGCTTTTTAACTTAGAAATAATAGAGAAGTAATATAATATTAATTTTAGTCTTGGCTTTTTATCTTAGAAATAATAGAGAAGTAATATAATATTAATTTCAGTCTTGGCTTTTTATCTTAGAAATAATAGAGAAGTAATATAATATTAATTTCAGTCTTGGCTTTTTAACTTAGAAATAATAGAGACGTAATATAATATTAATTTCAGTCTTGGCTTTTTAACTTAGAAATAATAGAGACGTAATATAATATTAATTTCAGTCTTGGCTTTTTTACTTGGAAATAATGGAGACGTAATAGAATATTAATTTCTGTCTTGGCGTTTATTCTTTAAAAATGACAGTGACATAATAGAATATTAATTTATATCTTGGCTTTTTTACTTAGAAATAATAGGATATTTCTTTCTGTCTTGCTTTTCTTACTTAGAAATAATAGAGACGTAATATAATATTAATTTTAGTCTTGGCTTTTTTCTTCTTCTTCTTCTATGTGCCCTGTCCTTTCAGAACCTAGGTGATCATGGTTCTCAATGGTTCTCAACTTCAGTTGTCTCTTCTTGATGCTCAGTATCAATGTCCTCTTTGTTGCTATTTTTTCCAACACCTCATTGTTGCTTGCATGCTCAGTCCATTTTTTTACTTAGATATAATAGAGAAGTAATATAATATTAATTTTTGTCTTGGCTTTTTTATTTAGAAATAATAGAGACCTAATAGATTATTAATTTCTGTCTTGACTTTTTTTTATACTTAGAAATAATAGAGACGTAATATAATATTGATTTCAGTCTTGGCTTTTTAACTTAGAAATAATAGTGAGATAATAGAATATTAATTTCTGTCTTGGCTTTTTTACATTGAAATAATGGAGACGGAAGAGAATATTTCTTTCTGTCTTGCTTTTTTTACTTAAAAATAATAGAAATGTAATATAATATTAATTTCTGTTTTTGCTTTTTACGTTAGAAATAATAGAGAAGTAATATAATATTAATTTTAGTCTTGGCTTTTTAACTTAGAAATAATAGAGAAGTAATATAATATTAATTTCAGTCTTGGCTTTTTAACTTAGAAATAATAGAGACGTAATATAATATTAATTTCAGTCTTGGCTTTTTAACTTAGAAATAATAGAGACGTAATATAATATTAATTTCAGTCTTGGCTTTTTTACTTAGAAATAATAGAGACGTAATATAATATTAATTTCAGTCTTGGCTTTTTTACTTGGAAATAATGGAGACGTAATAGAATATTAATTTCTGTCTTGGCGTTTATTCTTTAAAAATGATAGTGACATAATAGAATACTAATTTATATCTTGGCTTTTGTACTTAGAAATAATAGAGACGTAAAGGATATTTCTTTCTGTCTTGCTTTTTTTACTTAGAAATAATAGAGACGTAATATAATATTAATTTTAGTCTTGGCTTTTTTCTTCTTCTTCTTCTATATGCCCTGTCCTTTCAGAACCTAGGTGATCATGGTTCTCCACGTCTCCCTATCCCTTGTGGCTCCTAGTATGTTTGCTCCCGTTACTCCTGTCGACCCCCGTTCCGTCTAACACTGTCTTTCGCCGTCTCTCTTTCCTTCTGTCTGGCCAGTCAGTATCAGGTTCACCAGGTTCTCTTTCCTCATTGCGTGTCCCAGGAACTTCAGTTGTCTCTTCTTGATGCTCAGTATCAATGTCCTCTTTGTTGTTATTTTTTCCAACACCTCATTGTTGCTTGCATGCTCACTCCATTTTTTTTACTTAGATATAATAGAGACGTAATATAATATTAATTTCAGTCTTGGCTTTTTAACTTAGAAATAATAGAGACGTAATATAATATTAATTTCAGTCTTGGCTTTTTTACTTAGAAATAATAGAGACCTAATAGATTATTAATTTCTGTCTTGTCTTTTTTTATATACTTAGAAATAATAGAGACGTAATAGAATAATTTCTGTCATGGATTTTTAACTTGGAAATAATGGAGACGTAATAGAATATTAATTTCTGTCTTGGCGTTTATTCTTTAAAAATGACAGTGACATAATAGAATATTAATTTATATCTTGGCTTTTTTACTTAGAAATAATAGAGACGTAAGAGGATATTTCTTTCTGTCTTGCTTTTTTTACTTAGAAATAATAGAGACGTAATATAATATTAATTTTAGTCTTGGCTTTTTTCTTCTTCTTCTTCTATGTGCCCTGTCCTTTCAGAACCTAGGTGACAATGGTTCTCCACGTCTCCCTATCCCTTGTGGCTCCTAGTATGTTTGCTCCCGTTATTTTATCGACCCCCGTTCCGTCAACAACTGTCTTTCGCTGTCTCTCTTTCCTTCTGTCTGGCCAGTCATTTTCAGGTTTACCAGGTTCTCTTTCCTCATTGCCTGTCCCAGGATCTTCAGTTGTCTCTTCTTGATGCTCAGTATCAATGTCCTCTTTGTTGCTATTTTTTCCAACACCTCATTGTTGCTTGCATGCTCAGTCCATTTTTTTTACTTAGATATAATAGAGAAGTAATATAATATTAATTTTTGTCTTGGCTTTTTTACTTAGAAATAATAGAGACCTAATAGATTATTAATTTCTGTCTTGACTTTTTTTTTATACTTAGAAATAATAGAGACGTAATATAATATTGATTTCAGTCTTGGCTTTTTAACTTAGAAATAATAGTGACATAATAGAATATTAATTTCTGTCTTGCCGTTTACTCTTAAGAAATGATAGTGAGATAATAGAATATTAATTTCTGTCTTGGCTTTTTTACATTGAAATAATGGAGACGGAAGAGAATATTTCTTTCTGTCTTGCTTTTTTACTTAAAAATAATAGAAATGTAATATAATATTAATTTCTGTTTTTGCTTTTTACCTTAGAAATAATAGAAGTAATATAATATTAATTTTAGTCTTGGCTTTTATCGCAGAAATAATGAAAGTAATATAATATTAATTTCAGTCTTAGCTTTTTAACTTAGAAATAATAGACGTAATATAATATTAATTTCAGTCTTGGCTTTTTAACTTAAAAATAATAGAGACGTAATATAATATTAATTTCAGTTTTGGCTTTTTTCATTTGGAAATAATGGAGACGTAATAGAATATTAATTTCTGTCTTGGCGTTTATTCTTTAAAAATGATAGTGACATAATACAATATTAATTTATATCTTGGCTTTTTTACTAAGAAATAATAGAGACGTAAGAGGATATTTCTTTCTGTCTTGCTTTTTTTACTTAGAAATAATAGAAACGTAATATAATATTAATTTTAGTCTTGCTTTTTTCTTCTTCTTCTTCTATATGCCCTGTCCTTTCAGAACACAGGTGATCATGTTTCTCCACGTCTCCTATCCCTTGTGGCTCCTAGTATGTTTGCTCCCGTTATTTTATCGACCCCCGTTCCGTCAACAACTGTCTTTCGCTGTCTCTCTTTCCTTCTGTCTGGCAGTCATTATCAGGTTTACCAGGTTCTCTTTCCTCATTGCCTGTCCCGGGAACTTCAGTGCAAATATCTTCATGATGCTCAGTATCAATGTCACTCTTTGTTGCTATTTTTTCCGCCTCATTATTTGCTTGCATGCTTGATCCATTTTTTTTACTTAGATATAATAAAGACGTAATATAATATTAATTTCAGTCTTGGCTTCTTAACTTAGGAATAATAGAGACGTAATATAATATTAATTCAGTCTGGCATTTTTACATAGAAATAATAGAGACCTAATAGATTATTAATTTCTGTCTTGTCTTTTTTTTATACTTAGAAATAATAGAGACGTAATAGAATAATTTCTGTCGTGGATTTTTTGCTTAGAAATAATAGTGACATAATAGAATATTAATTTATGCCTAGGCTTTTCAACTTAGAAATAATAAAGACATAAGAGAATATTGATTTCTGTTTTGCTTTTTTTAATTAGAAATAATAATAGAAGACGTTATAGAATATTAATATCTGTCCTAGCTTTTGTTACTTAGAAATAAAAGAGATAAAATAGAATAATTATTTATGTCTTGGCCTTTTTTTTTTTCTTTAGAAATGCTAGTGACATAATAAAATATTAATTTATACCTGGGCTTTTTTTACTTAGAAATAAAAGAGACGTAAGAGAATATTCATTTCTGTCTTCCTTTTTTTACTTAAAAATAATAGAGACGTAATATAATATTAATTTCAGTCTTGGCTTTTAACTTCGAAATAATAGAGACGTAATATAATATTAATTTCAGTCTTGGCTTTTTAATTAGAAATAATAGAGACGTAATATAATATTAATTTCAGTCTTGGTTTTTATTCGAAATAATAATAGGGGAACAATAATATTATATTAATTTCATTCTTGGCTTTTAACTTAGAAATGATAGAAACGTAATATAATATTAGTTTTCGCAGTCTTGGCTTTTTATCTTTGAAATAATAGTAATATAATATTAATTTCAGTCTTGGCTTTTTATCTTAGAAATTATAGAGAAGTAATATAATATTAATTTCAGTCTTGGCTTTTTAACTTAGAAATAATAGAGACGTAATATAATATTAATTTCAGTCTTAACTTTTAACTTAAAAATAATAGAGACGTAATATAATATTAATTTCAAGTCTTAAACTTTTTACTTAGAAATAATAGAGACGTAATATAATATTAATTTCAGTCTTGGCTTTTTAACTTAGAAATAATAGAGACGTAATATAATATTAATTTCAGTCCTGGGCTTTTTAATTAGAAATAATAGAGACGTAATATAATATTAATTTCAGTCTTAGCTTTTTACTTCGAAATAATGAAGACGTAATATTATATTAATTTCATTATTGGCTTTTAACTTAGAAATGATAGAAACGTAATATAATATTAATTTTAGTCTTGGCTTTTTATCTTTGAAATAATAGAGAAGTAATATAATATTAATTTTAGTCTTATTTTTATCTTAGAAATAATAGAGAAGTAATATAATATTAATTTCAGTCTTGGCTTTTTACCTTAGAAATAATAGAGACGTAATATAATGTCAATTTCCGTCTTGGCTTTTAACTTAAAAATAATAGACACGTAATATAATATTAATTTCAGTCTTGGCTTTTTTTACTTAGAAATAATAGAGACGTAATATAATATTAATTTCAGAATCATAGCTTTTTATTTAGAAATAATGGAGACGTAATAGAATATTGATTTCTGTCTTGGCGTTTATTCTTTAAAATGATAGTGACATAATAGAATATTAATTTATATCTTGGCTTTTTTACTTGGAAATAATAGAGACGTAGAGGATATTCTTTCTGTCTTGCTTTTTTTTACTTAGAAATAATAGAGACGTAATATAATATTAATTTTAGTCTTGGCTTTTTCTTCTTCTTCTTCTATGTGCCCTGTCCTTTCAGAACTGGTGACAATGGTTCTACATCTACACCTATTTTCATGGCTCTATAGTATGTTTGCTCCGTTACTCCTGTCGACCCCCGTTCCATCAACATGTCTTTCCTTCATCTCCTACTTTCCTTCTGTCTGGCCAGTCATTTTCAGGTTTACCAGGTTCTCTTTCCTCTTTGCCTGTCCCAGGAACTTCAGTTGTGTCTCTTCTTGATGCTCGGTATCAATGTCCTCTTTGTTGCTATTTTCAACACCTCATTGTTGCTTGCATGCTCAGTCCATTTTTTTTACTTAAATATAATAGAGACGTAATATAATATTAATTTCAGTCTTGGCTTTTTAACTTAGAAATAATAGAGACCTAATAGATTATTAATTTCTGTCTTGACTTTTTTTATACTTAGAAATAATAGAGACGTAATATAATATTGATTTCAGTCTTGGCTTTTAACTTAGAAATAATAGTGACATAATAGAATATTAATTTCTGTCTTGCCGTTTACCTCTTAAGAAAGCGTGGTGAGATAATAGAATATTAATTTCATCATGGCTTTTTACGTGAAATAATGGAGACGGAAGAGAATATTTCTTTCTGTCTTGCTTTTTACTTAAAATAATAAAATGTAATATAATGTTAATTTCACTGTTTTACTTTTTGCCTTAAAATAATAGAGAAGTAATATAATATTAATTTTAGTCTTGGCTTTGTCTTGAAATAATAAGTAATATAATATTGGTACAGTCTTGGCTTTTTAACTTAGAGAAATAATAGGGCCTTAATATAATATTAATTTCAGTCTTAAGCTTTTAACTTAAAAATAATAGAATAATAATATAATATTAATTTCAGTTTGGCTTTTTCATTTGGAAATAATGGAGATGTAATGGTATTATTCCTGTCATGGCGTTTATTCTTTAAAAATGATGATGAAGCCCTTAGTAATATGTGTTATATCTTGGCTTTTTTGCTAGAAATAATAGAGACGTAAGAGGATATTTCTTTCTGTCTTGCTTTTTCGCAGGAAATAATAGAAACGTAATATAATGTTTATTAATTTTAGTCTTGGCTTTTCTTCTTCTTCTTCTATATGCCCTGTCTTTCCAGAACCTAGGTGATCATGTTTCTCAATCTCCCTATCCCTTGTGGCTCCTAGTATGTTTGCTCCGTTATTTTATCGACCCCCGTTCCGTCCTTCTTCTACTTAGCTGTCTCTCTTTCCTTCTGTCTGGCCAGTCATTATCAGGTTTACCAGGTTCTCTTTCCTCATTGCCTGTCCCAGGAACTTCAGTTGTCTCTTCTTGATGCTCAGTATCAATGTCCTCTTTGTTGCTATTTTTTTCCAACACCTCATTGTTGCTTGCATGCTCAGTCCATTTTTTACTTAGATATAATAAAGACGTAATATAATATTAATTTCAGTCTTGGCTTCTTAACTTAGGAATAATAGAGACGTAATATAATATTAATTTCAGTCTTAGCATTTTTATAGAAATAATAGAGACCTAATAGATTATTAATTTCTGTCTTGTCTTTTTTTATACTTAGAAATAATAGAGAGACGTAATAGAATAATTTCTGTCGTGGATTTTTTGCTTAGAAATAATAGTGACATAATAGAATATTAATTTATGCCTGGGCTTTTCAACAAAATAATAAAGACATAAGAGAATATTGATTTCTGTTTTTGCTTTTTTTTTTTAATTAGAAATAATAGAGACGTTATAGAATATTAATATCTGTCCTAGCTTTTGTTACTTAGAAATAAAAGAGATAAAACAGAATAATTATTTATCGTCTTGGCCTTTTTTCTTTAGAAATGCTAGTGACATAATAAAATATTAATTTATACCTGGGCTTTTTACTTAGAGGAAATAAAAGAGACGTAAGAGAATATTCATTTCTGTCTTCCTTTTGCCAAAAATAATAGAGACGTAATATAATATTAATTTCAGTCTTGGCTTTTTACTTCGAAATAATAGAGACGTAATATAATATTAATTTCAGTCTTGGCTTTTTAATTAGAAATAATAGAGACGTAATATAATATTAATTTCAGTCTTGGTTTTTTATTCGAAATAATAGAGACGTAATATTATATTAATTTCATTCTTGGCTTTTTAACTTAGAAATGATAGAAACGTAATATAATATTAGTTTAGTCTTGGCTTTTTATCTTTGAAATAATAGAGAAGTAATATAATATTAATTTCAGTCTTGGCTTTTATCTTAGAAGTGCCAGAGAAGTAATATAATATTAATTTCAGTCTTGGCTTTTTAACCCAGAAATAATAAAGACGTAATATAATAATAATTTCAGTCTTGGCTTTTTAACTTAAAAATAATAGAGACGTAATATAATATTAATTTCAGTCTTAGCTTTTACTTAGAAATAATAGAGACGTAATATAATATTAATTTCGGTCTTGGCTTTTAACTGAGAAATAATAGACGTAATATAATATTAATTTCAGTCTGGGCTTTTTAATTAGAAATAATAGAGACGTAATATAATATTAATTTCAGTCTTGGCTTTTTTACTTCGAAATAATAGAGACGTAATATTATATTAATTTCATTCTTATTTTTAACTGAGGAAATGATAGAAACGTAATATAATATTAATTTTAGTCTTGGCTTTTTATCTTTGAAATAATAAGTAATATAATATTAATTTTAGTCTTGGCTTTTTATCTTAGAAATAATAGAGAAGTAACATAATATTAATTTCAGTCTTGGCTTTTTACCTTAAGAAATATGCGAAGAGACGTAATATAATATTAATTTCCGTCTTGGCTTTTAACTTAAAAATAATGAATACGTAATATAATATTAATTTCAGTCTTGGCTTTTTTTTACTTAGAAATAATAGAGACGTAATATAATATTAATTTCAGTCTTTGACTTTTTTATTTAGAAATAATGGAGACGTAATAGAATATTAGTTTCTGTCTTGGCGTTTATTCTTTAAAAATGATAGTGACATAATAGAATATTAATTTATATCTTGGCTTTTTACTTGGAAATAATAGAGACGTAAGAGGATATTTCTTTCTGTCTTGCTTTTTTTTACTTAGAAATAATAGAGACGTAATATAATATTAATTTTAGTCTTGGCTTTTTTCTTCTTCTTCTTCTATGTGCCCTGTCCTTTCAGAACCTAGGGTGACAATGGTTCTCCGTCTCCCCTAGCCCTTGTGGCTCTAGTATGTTTGCTCCCGTTACTCCTGTCGACCCCGTTCCATCAACAGCTGTCTTTCGCTGTCTCTCTTTCCTTCTGTCTGGCCAGTCATTTTCAGGTTTACCAGGTTCTCTTTCCTCATTGCCTGTCCCAGGAACTTCAGTTGTCTCTTCTTGATGCTCAGTATCAATGTCCTCTTTGTTGCTATTTTTTTCCAACACCTCATTGTTGCTTGCATGCTCAGTCCATTTTTACTTAAATATAATAGGAGCGTAATATAATATTAATTTCAGTCTTGGCTTTTTAACTTAGAAATAATAGGAGCGTAATATAATATTAATTTTAGTCTTGCCGTTTTTAACTTAGAAATAATAGAGACGTAATATAATATTAATTTTAGTCTTGGCTTTTTATCTTAAAAATGTGAGACGTAATACAATGTTAATTTCAGTCTTGGCTTTTTATCTTTGAAATAATAGAGAAGTAATATAATATTAATTTTAGTCTTGGCTTTTTATCTTAGAAATAATAGAGTAAGTAACTTATAATATTAATTTCAGTCTTGGCTTTTTAACTTAAAAATAATAGAGACGTAATATAATATTAATTTCAGTCTTGGCTTTTTTACTTAGAATAATAGAGACGTAATATAATATTAATTTCAGTCTTGGCTTTTTTATTTGGAAATAATGGAGACGTAATAGAATATTGATTTCTGTCTTGGCGTTTATTCTTTAAAAATGATAGTGACATAATAGAATATTAATTTATATCTTGGCTTTTTTACTTAGAAATAATAGAGACGTAAGAGGATATTTCTTTCTGTCTTGCTTTTTTTACTTAGAAATAATAGAGACGTAATATAATATTAATTTTAGTCTTGGCTTTTTTCTTCTTCTTCTTCTATGTGCCCTGTCCTTTCAGAACCTAGGTGACAATGGTTCTCCACGTCTCCCTATCCCTTGTGGCTCCTAGTATGTTTGCTCCCGTTATTTTATCGACCCCCGTTCCGTCAACAACTGTCTTTCGCTGTCTCTCTTTCCTTCTGTCTGGCCAGTCATTTTCAGGTTTACCAGGTTCTCTTTCCTCATTGCCTGTCCCAGGAACTTCAGTTGTCTCTTCTTGATGCTCAGTATCAATGTCCTCTTTGTTGCTATTTTTTTCCAACACCTCATTGTTGCTTGCATGCTCAGTCCATTTTTTTTACTTAGATATAATAGAGACGTAATATAATATTAATTTCAGTCTTGGCTTTTTAACTTAGAAATAATAGAGACGTAATATAATATTAATTTCAGTCTTGGCTTTTTTACTTAGAAATAATAGAGACGTAATAGAATAATTTCTGTCGTGGATTTTTTGCTTAGAAATAATAGTGACATAATAGAATATTAATTTATGCCTGGGCTTTTTAACTTAGAAATCATAAAGACATAAGAGAATATTGATTTCTGTTTTGCTTTTGTTTTTAATTAGAAATAATAGAGACGTTATAGAATATTAATATCTGTCCTAGCTTTTGTTACTTAGAAATAAAAGAGATAAAATACAATAATTATTTATGTCTTGGCCTTTTTTCTTTAGAAATGCTAGTGACATAATAAAATATTAATTTATACCTGGGCTTTTTTTACTTAGAAATAAAAGAGACGTAAGAGAATATTCATTTCTGTCTTCCTTTTTTTACTTAAAAATAATAGAGATGTAATAGAATATTAATTTCAGTCTTAGCTTTTTTACTTCGAAATAATAGAGACGTAATATGATATTAATTTCAGTCTTGGCTTTTTAACTTAGAAATAATAGAGACGAAATATAATATTAATTTCAGTCTTGGCTTTTTAACTTAGAAATGATAGAGACGTAATATAATATTAATTTTAGTCTTGGCTTTTTATCTTAGAAATAATAGAGACGTAATATAATATTAATTTCAGTCTTGGCTTTTTTACTTCGAAATAATAGAGACGTAATATAATATTGATTTCAGTCATGGCTTTTTTACTTCGAAATAATAGAGACGTAATATTATATTAATTTCATTCTTGGCTTTTTAACTTAGAAATGATAGAGACGTAATATAATATTAATTTTAGTCTTGGCTTTTTATCTTAGAAATAATAGAGAAGTAATATAATATTAATTTTAGTCTTGGCTTTTTATCTTAGAAATAATAGGGAAGTAATATAATATTAATTTCAGTCTTGGCTTTTTAACTTAGAAATAATAGAGACGTAATATAATATTAATTTCAGTCTTGGCTTTTTTATTTGGAAATAATGGAGACGTAATAGAATATTAATTTCTGTCTTGGCGTTTATTCTTTAAAAATGATAGTGACATAATAGAATATTAATTTATATCTTGGCTTTTTTACTTAGAAATAATAGAAACGTAAGAGGATATTTCTTTCTGTCTTGCTTTTTTTACTTAGAAATAATAGAAACCTAATATAATATTAATTTTAGTCTTGGCTTTTTTCTTCTTCTTCTTCTATATGCCCTGTCCTTTCAGAACCTAGGTGATCATGGTTCTCCACGTCTCCCTATCCCTTGTGGCTCCTAGTATGTTTGCTCCCGTTACTCCTGTCGACCCCCGTTCCGTCAACAACTGTCTTTCGCTGTCTCTCTTTCCTTCTGTCTGGCCAGTCAGTATCAGGTTCACCAGGTTCTCTTTCCTCATTGCGTGTCCCAGGAACTTCAGTTGTCTCTTCTTGATGCTCAGTATCAATGTCCTCTTTGTTGCTATTTTTTCCAACACCTCATTGTTGCTTGCATGCTCAGTCCATTTTTTTTTTTACTTAGATATAATAGAGACGTCATATAATATTAATTTCAGTCTTGGCTTTTTAACTTAGAAATAATAGAGACATAATAGAATATTAATTTCTGTCTTGTCTTTTTTTATACTTAGAAATAATAGAGACGTAATAGAATAATTTGTCATGGATTTTTTGCTTAGCAATAATAGTGACATAATAGAATATTAATTTCTGTCTTGGCTTTTTAACTTAGAAATATTACAGATGCAATAGAATATTAATTTTTGTCTTAGCTTTTTTACTTAAAAATAATAGCGAGCTAATGGAATATAAATTTCTGTCCTGGCTTTTTTACTTAGAAATAACAGAGACGTAGTAGAATATTAATTTCTGTTTTGGCTTTTTTTACTTAGAAATAATACAGAAGTAGTAGAATATTAATTTCTACTTAGAAATAGTACAGATGCAATAGATTATGCATTTTTGTCTTGGTTGCTCTATTTAGGAATAATACAGCTCGGAACGAGAAATCGGGGAGCCGCGTTCAAATTCCAGTTGAATTCCTTGCATTCACTTACGCGCAAATACCCTTGGGAAAGGTATTAGTCAGTCTCTTCCTTCCAGTTATGGGTTAAATAACAGGACAGATTGGGTTCTATAGCCTTGGCTGGCAACCAGTCTACCGCAGAAAGCAATGGCAATCTACTGCGGGATAATCTTCCGCCCAGTCAGTCATGTCTCTTTCGAGACATGATCGCCCAAGCGTGTTTCACCTATGGCACTTTCTGACTGACAGATGTAATATAATATTCTATTGTTTCTCTTCTCTAATATTCAGAAGATTAAAATAGTGTGTTTTTGCTGTTGTCTTTAGAAATAACAGGCACAATAAAATATTATGTCTCTGCCCTATCCTTTAGAAGATTAAAATATTCTATCATGTCTTGGTTGTAATATTTAAGAAAACAGAATATTTTATTAGATATCGGCACTATTCTGCTTTGCTCATCAGTTTCAAAGACTTCATATTCTTTATAATAACTGTATACCCTTAATATTATTGATGTAAGCAGTATTAGATGTAAATTTGGTGATACTTTTTACTTACACCAGATTTCCAAATTTTTCTA
Organism: Ascarosepion bandense; assembly: GCA_037127315.1. NCBI lineage: Eukaryota > Metazoa > Mollusca > Cephalopoda > Sepiida > Sepiidae > Ascarosepion > Ascarosepion bandense. The sequence continues at coordinate 320,893 of JBBBDQ010000273.1, read as the reverse complement.
ATATATAACTAAGATCCCAAGTCGGCATATACGTTACTCTGACGTCCTTGCCAAATATGTCAATTGTTTCCAAACGAAAGATTCTTTTGCTTACAAATGTTAAGTTCAGATTAACTCCTATATATATATATAAAATTTATTTTATATATATATATATATATATAAAATAAATTTTTATAAATATATATATATAAAATTTATTTTATATATATATATATAGATATAAAATAAATTTTATATATATATATATATATATATATATATTTAAAATTTATATATATATATATATATATATATATATAGATATAGATATAAAATAAATTTTATATATATATATATATATAAAATTTATTTTATATATATATATAAAATAAATTTTATATATATGTATATATATATATATTTATTTTATATATATATATATATATATATATATATATATATATATATATATATATATATATAAATTTTCAACATTCAAAATTGTTGAATGAGCATTTCAGCATGAGGTCTCTGAGAGAGATTCCACGTCTCCTCAGCAACGGTTCAATCTTCCAGAATGAGAATAGGATTAAAAAGAAAAATAGAGAAATATAAAAAAAAATAAAAAAAAAATGACGGTCAAGGCTTGAGAAAATTACGTTACAAAAGTTTTGTAAATCAGTCTATTTTTGATTTTTACTGTTGGATAGAGTTGCAAGTGAAGATATGGAAAATTTGGCATGTCTGCTATTCCTTCCAGTTATGGGTTAAATAACAGGACAGATTGGGTTCTATAGCCTTGGCTGGCAACCAGTCTACTGCAGAAAGCAATGGCAACCTACTGCGGAATATTCTGCTGCCCAGTCAATCATGTCTTTTTCGAGACATGATCGCCCAAGAGTGTATCACGTATGGTACTTAACTGAGTGACCTTTACAAAAAAAATGGGTTAAGGAAGGGGTTAAGGAAGAGAAGGGAGCTCGTTAAGTTAAGAGTTGGGTGAAACAAAACATAAAGGAAAGGGGAAGGTGAAGAAGAGAAAAGAAGAAAAAAGAAGAAAAGAAAAGAGAAAAAGAGAAAACAGAAAAAATCCTAACATAGAAGCGCTCGAAACGCGTCAAACAAATTTAGCTTTAGATGTTTAAATGTGTTAAAGTGTTGGAAAACAGAGACTTATTGGAAAAGGTATATTTAGAGGAAAAATATTTGATATAAGATTTAAAATTAAAAATTAATTAAGTTACCTCCTATTAGCATGGATCAGGCTTGCCTCCCACAGAGTAAAACAGTACACCTCCTTGGTCTCACACTTTCAGCGGACCTCAAGTGGAATGACTATATCGAATCCATTGCTAAATTCGCTGCTATGAAAGTCGGTTCTCTGTGCAGGGCCCGGCACATTTATAAATCATCATCCGCCCGTGCATTGAATACTGTTGCCATATCTGGTCGGGTGCTCCTGCTATTCTCCTTGGGCTTCTCGACAAGGTACAGCGGAGGGTCTGTAATGTGATCGATACCGATTTAGCAAACCGCCTGCCGTCTCTCTCTCACCGGCGCGACGTGGCTTCCCTGTGTCTCTTCTATAAATACTTTCACGGTTTCTGCTCCGATGAACTTAGATCACTGGTGCCCCCTAGGTTCGAATTTGCACGAGATACTAGATTAGCAACTAGATCCCACCCTTTTACAGTGAAACCGATAAAATGCAACCGCAACTTCTACTCCAACAGTTTCTTTTCTCGCACTTCCCGACTGTGGAATTCCCTTCCACAAGACTGCTTCCCCGACGGCTACAATCTCCAGGAGTTTAAATGTAAGGTCAATAGACACCTCCTAACAAACTAACTCGCTTCCATTCTTTCAAACACTCTTCCCACCCACTCAACTATCTATCATGCCCCTTCTGAGATTTCCTATATCTAACCACACTTTCTATTTACCTCCCCCTATGTAGCCCCAAGCGCAATAGTGGCAGTGGAATGCCTTGGCTTGGGTTGAAATGATTAAAAAAAAAATCTAATCAAAACTAAACAAATTAAAAGGAAATAAAGATTAAAGAAAATTATAAAATATTTCTTAAAAATTAATTCAAAAAAAAAAATTTTAATATATATTTTTTTTTACATTTATAAAAATTATGATGTGTAAAAGATATATACACAAAATATACACGCAATTGTGTATATGCCCTAGTATGTTGTTTTAGATGTTTAAACTTTCCAATATTCTCACTTAGTTTTTTTTTTTCAATTGGAGTAGATAGATCTATCTATCGCCCGGTTCACACTCCACCCACGTCTATTGAACAGGTTAAGAGGCTCATCCCTTGTTCCCTGTTTAGGATGTTGCTTCTGGCTTTCTCTTTTCCAATCTTCTCAGATTTTCTTTTCAATTGGAGTAGATAGATCTATCTATCGCCCGGTTCACACTCCACCCACGTCTATTGAACAGGTTAAGAGGCTCATCCCTTGTTCCCTGTTTAGGATGTTGCTTCTGGCTTTCTCTTTTCCAATCTTCTCAGATTTTTTTTTCAATTGGAGTAGATAGATCTATCTATCGCCCGGTTCACACTCCACCCACGTCTATTGAACAGGTTAAGAGGCTCATCCCTTGTTCCCTGTTTAGGATGTTGCTTCTGGCTTTCTCTTTTCCAATCTTCTCAGATTTTTTTTTCTATTGGAGTAGATAGATCTATTTATCGCCCGGTTCACACTCCACCCACGTCTATTGAACAGGTTAAGAGGCTCATCCCTTGTTCCTGTTTAGGATGTTGCTTCTGGCTTTCTCTTTTCCAATCTTCTCAGATTTTTTTTCTATTGGAGTAGATAGATCTATCTATCGCCCGGTTCACACTCCACCCACGTCTATTGAACAGGTTAAGAGGCTCATCCCTTGTTCCCTGTTTAGGATGTGGTTTCCGGTTTTCTCTTTTCCAATCTTTTCACTCCTATGTAGCCCCCTGCACATCAGTGGCGTTACCGCCTTGCTCGGGGTGATATGATTAAAAATAAATAAATAAATAAATAACCTGCGGTTTTTTTACATATTTTTCTAATATGTAACCTCGAGGATATGCGTTGTGGTGCAATGGATATCGACTCGGAACGACAAATTGGGGAGCCGAGTTCGAATTCCAGTTGAATTTGTTGCACTCACTTACGCAAAAATATCCTTGGGAAAGATATTAATCCCGTTCTTGCCTCACGTTATGAGTGAAATAATAGGACAGATTGGCTGGCAACCAATCTACCGAAGTAAACAATGGCAACCTACTGCGGGGTAATTTTCTCGATAGAAACATTATCGCCCAAAGCGTGTATCACGTATGGCTTTTAACTGAACCTGCGGCTCACTAGTATATCTGGACATGACGTTAAGATGTAATAAAAACTTTCAAAGTATTCAAAATACCAACTGATTTCCATAACGAACTTTATACATAAGATTCGGTTTCTAATTGGGGAAAACTATTGGTGTTTTTACTTACGGTGTTGTTTATTTGGATGCTAAAGGTATATGAAGACAATCTTCGCTGAGTATCGATGGTGTAACGGGCACAAATTATTAGACTGCTCGAGGTTTATGGACAAACCTGCAGCTTGTTTAACTTATGCCTAAATTCCATATTTCATTTCGGTAATGACCCACATATTGTCCCTGTTTCCGTTTGTAAGAATGAAGTTTCACTTAGCTTTTTTTACGATGACTGCTGTGCGTTGTAGGGCAGTGGATATCGGCTCGGAACGAGAAATCAGAGAGCCGAGTTCGAAGCCCAGTAGAATTCGTTGCATTCAATTACGCACAAATACCCTTGGGAAAGGCATTAATCCGTCGCCTCTTCCGCCATCTATGGGTTAAATAACTGGACAGATTGGGTTTTATAACATTTGTTGCCACCAATATACTGCATAAAGTAAGGGCAACCTAATGCGAAAAAATCTTCTATTCAGTAAGTCAAAACTCTTTCGAGACATGATTGCTCAAGCGTATATTACGTATGACACTTAATTGACGGCTTTATTTCCCTTAACATTACAATATTAAACCTTTGCAAGTCAATGGTCACTCATTATACGATCATATAACAAAGTTCCTTCATGGGCACTCTACTATGATTGACTCTTGTGTTTTGGTTATAATATTATATCATAATATGTATAGGAAAGAATATTAATAAAAAGTTTTGAATTTAAAAATGTACTTTTTTTTAACAGTATTTGTTTATTTTTATTATATTTTATATTTCAGAGCGTCCTCGGTCCTTCATCAGAAACAAGTGATTTTTAAATTTGAATTAGAAACGTATTTCACGATAGCGTCCGAATATTTTTTGTTTATATCACGTGGTGTGTTTGTTCACAACATGCAGCACGTCCGTAGAGAAAGTCTGTTTGTTTTAGATAAAAATTTCTTGGAATATCTGAAAAAAATTTTTACCTATTGAAATATTTGTAAAGATTCAACATCGCCCGGTTCACACTCCTCCCACGTCTGTTGAACAGGTGTAGAGGCTCATCCCTTGTTCCCTGTTTAGGATGTGGTTTCCGGTTTTCTCTTTTCCAATCTTTTCACTTTTCTTCTTTTTTTTTCAATTGGAGTAGAAAGACTAAACTATCGCCCGGTTTACACTCCACCCACGTCTATTGAACGGGTGAAGAGGCTCATCCCTTGTTTCCTGTTCAGGATGTGGTTTCCGGCTTTCACTTTTCAAATCTTTTCAATCTTACGTAGCCCCCTGCACGTCAGTGGTGCTACCGCCTTGCTCGGGTTGATATGATTAAAAAGTAAAAATAAAAAAAAGATATTGATAGTTTGACTTTGCTTTTATGATTTCTGATATATCCCGAAAAGGAATACAGTATAAAATGCTCAGTTGAAGAAGGGATAAGAAATACAGATTTATTGTACACCAGGAATAAGAAATACAGATTTATTGTACTAAGATACAATTAACAATAATACACATATAGGCAAGCCACGGATTGGAGGAACGGAATCGAACTAATTTTTCGAATAAGGTGAAATGCCTTCGTCCTAAGGAACCTTTTTCAATCGTTGAAGAATGGAACCTTTTTCCACACCAGGAATAAGAAATACAGATTTATTGTACTAAGGTACAATTAACAATAATACACATATAGGCAAGCCACGGATTGGAGCGGAATCGACTATCGAATAGTGAATGCCTTCGCCTAAGACCTTTTTCAGTTGAAGAATGGAACTCCACACCAGGAATAAGAAATACAGATTTATTGTACTAAGGTACAATTAACAATAATACACATATAGGCAAGCCACGGATTGGAGCGGAATCGACTATCGAATAGTGAATGCCTTCGCCTAAGACCTTTTTCAGTTGAAGAATGGAACTCCACACCAGGAATAAGAAATACAGATTTATTGTACTAAGGTACAATTAACAATAATACCCATATAGGCAAGCCACGGATTGGAGCGGAATCGACTATCGAATAGTGAATGCCTTCGCCTAAGACCTTTTTCAGTTGAAGAATGGAACTCCACACCAGGAATAAGAAATACAGATTTATTGTACTAAGGTACAATTAACAATAATACACATATAGGCAAGCCACGGGTTGGAACGGAATCGACTATCGAATAGTGAATGCCTTCGCCTAAAACTTTTTTTCCACTATTTATTTTGCAATAAATACAAAATTCTGGCGCAAAGCCGAAAAGGGGAGGGGTTGGTTCTCGCTTAACTATCCTATACCTAGCTAAACACTATCACGACCCATTCATTCGTTACAATTTGCTCAATCCCTAAAAGAAGCTATCCATCTACTCCCAATCCTTCATACACCACAATGCCACAAACTTACAAGGGGCAGCTAAAAAATAGGGAGAATAACCCATGACAATAAAATTGTATTTATGTACAATATAATATATACAATAATATGTACAATATAATATAAAATATTTAATGAAAAATAAAATGATGGGAGGGGGATGAACCCAAAAATAAACTGAAAATACAAATGTTTAACTAAAATAATAATCAATGTTAATAAGACCCATCCATCCCAGAAAAAAGAGTAGCCGCTGTATTCCGCCAAACGGCGAAATCAAGAAGCACACTCGCTAAGGGAGTGGGGAGGAGGGTAAAAAATTAATGGAGTGGGACAATAAAAGGCTGAACCAGACGAGATAAAAGGAGGCCAAAACAAACTGGGGAGGTTGGGAATCTCGAATTGGATCATAACAAAAGAGAAAGCCGGGTACAGGCTAGGAACACATTCATTCACTTTAACTAGGTACACAAAAAGAGAGCTACCTTAACCAGGGGAGGGTTCCACAGGAATCCACCTCGATGCAACCAGCAGATCTAAAAGAGAAAATCAAGACTAGCCCCGTTCAAGCGAACCAGACTTGCTACATATTTTGCTGAAGTCTGTCGAAGTCAAATGTTTCCAATCAGTTCTAATCTTTATTTTGAGCTGATGCTCAAAATAGCAGATCAGATCCTGATGTGAAAGACGCTGACCTCGCAAGACTTCCTCCATTCGCGTCGTCCAAATCACCATTCGAGCCGTGGCTAGCAGCGACAGAAACACCATACGCTTCATCCCAGAAAATGGGGGCGACACATTGTCGCAGGCGAATGCACGATCAATGAGCAGAAGCTCTCGCGGCTCGATACGAGTATGGATCCTTGGCGACGCCCTCCACTAACCCACGATAGAAGACTCTCCTAGGCTGTGAAAGGTCACTGGACCGTGGAATGGCCCGCAGAGCCGCCAGACATTCGAGGAGAAAACTCGATCGCCCTCGAGGCTTACGGCACCGCCTCGAGATGGGGGTAGTGATAGTAAGGCTAGGGAACATGTCCCTCACTATGCCCCTAAGCAATGAGTCTTCGGAAATCGCTCGCCTGAGAAAAACCAACCTTGACGCAACCTTATGGCCCATCAGGTATGGCATTCCCAGACCGCCATGACACGGACGTTGGTAACAGACACGTTTGTCAACGTAGTGTTTGCATCCTCTCCACAGAATGGAGAATAGCAAACGCTCGATCGCCTTCCTACGCCGTTTACAGAGGGGAAGTACTGACAACTGGTAAAGGATACTGGGGAAGACGTATGTAGCACACGCCTCAGCCATATCCTTTAAGGACAAATTCCTTCGACGCCATGTCTTGGCCGACGCGTCTACCTTTTCCAGTACTTCAAACCAATTTTTCTCCAACTGTAGGTCGGGCCCGAACCACACTCCAAGTCGAAGGTCCCCGGGAGGGTAACACCCTTCCAGGCGCCTAACCGCAAGCCGGACGACTTGTTGCGGTTAATCTTGGCCCCTGTCACCTGTTCGTACCGTTCAAGCGCCTTCTGTACCACCTCGATGTCACTCCGGGAGGACACGAAAGTAGTGACGTCATCGGCGTACGCGGAAACCCTGGCTCGAGCACCACCAGGGACAGCGATTCCATGTAGGGCCGGACTGCATGCCCTGTCCCTTAGCCGGCGAAGGAGGAGCTCCAACGCCAAAGCATAAAGTAGGGGCGACAATGGACAACCCTGTCGGACCGACCTAGACAGCGCCAGAACGCCCGACAACTTTCCGTTCACCTGTACCACAGCCGTCGGGGATTGATAACAGGAGGCTAACCCAGCGGCGGAAGTTGGTTTCGAATCCAGCTGCCTGCAGGACAGCCGCCAGATAACGATGGTCAACCCTATCAAATGCCTTGGACTGATCTAAATGGATCAGCACGGCTTGTTCGTCGTCTTTTATCCCCTCTATGATCGTGCGTATCAGATGCATGTTGCTCTGAATTGTTCGGCCCTTCACAGCACAAGTCTGCTCAGGTTCCAACAGAGACTCGGCAACTAATTGCAAAAGATTTTGCAAGATCTTGGCCAAAATCTTTAACTCTGTGTTTAGCAGAGTTATGGGCCGGTAGCCCTCTAGCTCCCTCCCCACATCCTTGCCTTTTCTCAACAGCGTGATCACACCCCTGGTGAATCGGTTGGGGATGGACCCCTGCCGGATCCAGTTGTTGAACACGACAGTCAAAATCGGGACAGATGTGCGAAAGCCTCAAGTACAACTCATAGGGCAAACCATCGAGACCCGGCGATTTGCCTCTGCTGACCTTCTTCAAAGCCGCGTAGACTTCGGCCTCCGTAATCTCTCCCTCGCAGCTAGCTGCATCAGCCGGTAAAAGCCGGGGGAAGTTAGCCAAATAGCTACGAAACTCCTCATCACGGAGACCAGGCTCCTTGGTAAACAGGATCACGAAATGCCGCCGAAACGCCTCGCACATGTCGTCAGTTGATCGCAGGAGATGTCCCTCCGGGTCTCGTACCTCACGAATGTACCGGTCGCCGCTTCGATGAACTTCTTCCTTGCGCAAATCCGCGCCCATGTTCACAGCTTCGGAAGACATCTTGCTTAACTTATGTCTAATTACTTGGCCCATGTAGCGATCGCTAGTCGACCGCTCCAGAGCCTCCCTAGCTAAGGCTATCTCTAGGGAAACCCCACCAGCCTCCGCCCGGGAGAAATTAGCTCTAAGTGTCTTCGCCTTCTGAGCCTTATCTAGGTTGAGCCGTTTGCTGAACTTGGTGGTGAAAGACCTAATACTATTCTTAAGGTTCTCCCACCACTTATTCCCGATGACTTCCCCAGTTAACGCCCGATGCACTAAGTTAATTCGCTGGCACCGGAAGTCCCGCCTGTCCAGTAAGGACACGTTGAACTTCCAGTAACCAGCCATTATAACCCTATTTTCTAAATTTACCCGGGCACAAACGAGTTTGTGGTCCGAGTAACCTAACCAGTGGAACGTGGGACAATCTAAAAAATCTATGTCGGCTTCACGAGCTAACATTCTATCAAGGTAGCTAGCCACCTTGGTAGAAGGCCAACTATTAGCCCACGTCCACATTCTCCCGCCCTTGTGATCGACCCGGTATCTATCGACTATACCGAAGTCCTCGATCAGATCGACCAAGCTACGATCAGGTGCCTTCCCTCTAGCTCTCCACCCTCTATCCAGCTTGGGGTCCAGGATGGCATTCCAGTCCCCCACTAAGACGAGTCGCGTTGAATCCACCAGGAAGGGCTCCAACCGCCGAAAAAACGAGACGCTCTCCTCCTGGTCGTAGAGCGCATAAACCGCAACCAGTCGAAACGCATTGCTTTTCACTGCAATATCGGCCACGATCAGCCGGCCCTCGGCACCGACATGGACAAGATCCACCTTCGCGTCCAGGGTACGCTTGACCAGCAAAGAAACTCCTCTGGCCAGCCGGTTGCCATATGCTGAATAGACGACAAGTCACAGCACACAGGCATCGGCCTTGCAAACAAAGTGAGTCTCTTGGATCGCGGCGACATCCACGCCGAAGGACAAGAGGTCCCGAAGCAGGCGGGCAGCCTTACTCCGATCCCTAAGGCCCTTCACGTTCATACTGGCTAACTTAATTGACATCTATTTAGACCTGAAAAAGAAAGCAGAAAAATTACTTCTGGTCACATACAGAGCGAAAATCAATGGGTGTAGGGACCCCGACGGATTGTCCAAGGTTGCCTGTACCAATATCGGACGTAATTCGTCCGTCTTGGACAATGCCTCCGACGTCCGTAGGGAAAGTTAGTTTAACCGCCCTATATAAAGAAGGATGGAGGATGACAGGGACCCTCCCAACGCAAAATGCGAAAGCCTTTGTAGATATTTAGAGCCCGTTTGGGCCATTTTAATGTTCGGAAAGGCCTCGACGGCCCCCTGCACAAATTCCCAGGCTTTTGTTCTACACCCCCCGGTATTTCTGATTAAAGTCAGTACCCCGGGGGCGCCTGGGAAATTGGCAGGGTCCTCGATTGACTTTCCGTCTATTGTTTTAAGTTTGAATAAAGGCTTTAGGAGGGCCTTCTTCTGAAAAGAAAGGTCGCTCTCCAAGGCCTGTCTGTCAATTTTGCAGACATCTTTTGAAACAAAAATGTTTTTTCTTTGTTTCTCCCGTTTCGGGGAGGATTTATCTGGATTCGGGGAGGGGTTCGGGGAGGGGTTCGGGGAGGGATGATCAGATTTCGGGGAGGAAGGTTCTGATTGGGAGGAGGGTGTGGGTGGTGTGGGAGAAGGAGAAGGTATATGTCTCACTGGGGAGGCAGACTGACTCCTCCCCTCGACATGAACAGTTCTACTCGGGGATGTAGGGGCAGATTGGGTCCTTGGAACAACCGTGACTCTTTCCGCTCTTCCAGGTTCTATGAAGTCTTTCTTCTTCTTTTGGGACACCACCACCTCCTCCTCTCGTCCTCTCTTTAAAGATGAGGAACGTGGAGGAGGCATTTTCTGCTCCATTTCTTGTTGTTGCTATTTATGTTGTTCTTTTTGTTGTTCTTTTTTCTGTTGTTCGTCTTTTTGTTGTTCTTTTTTCTGTTGTTCGTCTTTTTCTTGTTGCTGCTGCTGCTTTACCTCTTTGCGAGGCTTCTTCTTTTCGGGGGATGGCGATTTTTCATGTTGCAAAGGAGGGGAAGCAACTTTCTTCCCCCTCCTAACCACCTCCGTCCATTCACCGCTTTTTGGCTAGGATTTTTTGTCCGGGGAAACTGTTGTTTTTGACACCGGCGGTGTTTCCGGTGTCACCTGCTTCTCTTCTGGTTTCCTTCCCGGACACATTTTGAATGTGTGTCCGGCCAGACCACACGCTCAGCAGTGCGGCTTCCTTCCCTCCACTACTACGAACAGCTTTCTTCCTCTACATAACAAAATGTCTGGGACCTTCAGAAAATTCTCGCGGTCCACAACCACGCTGACACAGATATCCTCCGTGGCTACACCGGCCTTGCTAGTTATGCATGCCACCTCCTCAACCGCACCGAAAGTAGCAAAAATGCTCCTACGTGGTAGCATGAAATGTCCACTGGTACTCCATGTATACTTACTTTGGTTTTTCTCGTACCAAGGTACTCGGTCTGAAACCTAATACCTTTTGCCGTCAAGACATTTCCCGCTAGATCCTTCGCTTCACCTTCCGAGCCCAGCAAGATGTCCCACATTGCACGGGACCTTCTTGCTAGTACACAAGGGACAATATTCAGGGCCTTTAGGGCTTCTTCCATGTTCTCCCTACTGACAGCAATAAATTTTCGTGTTTTTTCGTCTGCTGTCAGCAGGGAGATTGTCTTCTTCGCCATTACATTGACTACTTCTGGTATTGCTACCAATTCATTTTCTTTTATAATTTTTCCTGCATTTGCAGGTAATAATTGGCATCTTTTTTTACAGGGGCATTTTTCCATACCGACGGTGAAGGAGTTACCGCCGGCATGCCCACAGCAGAAGTAGACGGCTGGGGAGACGAAGCCATTATTGACTTGCCCCCCCCCCTCACAAACACAAAATTTTCACAAAAAGATCAATACAGAAACTCGCGCAACGAAGACAACGATAAAAACAGGTATCAAAATTATCGTACTCACAATAACAAAATCCACGTAACAGAATTCCAATTGTAACTTTTTTGGGCAATAAGTCAAAAAAGAACTCCACAATCTTAGTTGCCTAAGACTTTTTTTTATTTACTAGCCTTCCCACGCAAGGCCAGATGTGACACATGGTCATTTTATAGTGGGTATTCAAAAACTGTCTGTCTATTTTTCCCCAGTCGTGGTTCTAACCTTCGGCGGAATCCCGACTGGGTTTGTGCTCTCTGCTCGGAAGCAGAGAGCGCCCTCTACCCGAAGGCACAGAGCTGACAGTGTCATAGAAAAGTCAGGCGAATGCCTAAGACTTTTTTCCTCGTCGTACCGCTCGTTACCGTCTTTTATAAAGTAGAGCATTCTATTCTCGGGGATGGCAGGATGTTCCGCTATAACAATTTCTTATATCAAACGTGTTTCTTATTACACCGTTATGACAGTATTTAAATTAACACCTGATGATCGCATGTAACGATTTTATTCTGATTCTTGCTGTCTTTACTCTACACATACAAACATTGAGAGAGAAATATTAAGAGATAGATAGATAGATAGATAGATAGATAGATAGATATTAACAGATTGAGATAGATAGATTGAAATAGGTATGAACAGATAGATAGATAGATAGATAGATAGATAGATATTAACAGATTGAGATAGATAGATAGATAGATAGATAGATAGATAGATAGATAGATAGATAGATAGATACGGTTCGATTTCAAGTAATGTCATCGCTTGACTGGTCCTCAAATATTGGCAGCGCAGATGTTGCTTTTTGGTCCTGGTAGGAGCTTACAGTCTACTGCGCAAATGTGACAAATTCGGACACCTCTTAAATTAGGTGTTACAGGTGTAGGATTTTGTTGAACTTTTATATGACATTTTAGTCCACCAAAATTATTTTCCGCGTTCGCTGCAAGTAGAAATGCTAATATAACGTGTAGTACCTGGCCTCTCTGTGTTCGTCGCCTTTGATGATTTTTAAGTTTTAGACAGACGCGGCTTGAAAACTATGATGAAGATTCTCAAGAAGATTAACATTCGAACATTTCCTTTAGTTTTGCATGTTCAGCACTATTCTGTTAAATCTCCCTTACCATTGTGCACTGGGTTCCTCCAGGATGAACGATCTAGAAATAGATTTTCCCACACATTTTGCATCATATTACCCCCACTTTGTTTTAGAGTGTTCTCGATTCAGTTTTTATACCTCAATTTCGGGTTGTACGCTGGTTTTCCGCTCCCGTCTCGACCAACTCACCTTAGGTTTCATATCGTTCTTCATTATCATTACACGTACACCTACCATTTCGAGTGCTGAAGTACCGGTGAGTCCTTACGGGTAGATTGGCTGTGTACGAGGATACCATCGTCACTCAGATACATCTACCACGGGCCACTAATATACAGTAAAGATGTTGTTGGTGAAATCGCTTCAGCCTTTTTTATTCAGAGGAAGGTTTCATCATGTATTTGTCAATCAGTACCGCCTGAATACACAAAATTTTCTACAATCTTCAATACACATAAATACTTGATTCAGAGTAAGCGTTACCGGGAGTAGTTTGTGTTGTATCCTTTAAAGAGGTTACAAACTGACAAGGTGATACTTGAGTGAAAGAACAATAACATGTGTGTAGATGAAAGAAGAGAGGTTTATTGTGAAGAGAATACAATACGGTAAGACAGGGAATTTGGTGGCAGACTAGTAACTGCCGAAGCAAGTGAAAGGTATCTCCAGTGCTCACTATATATGGCTACTAATATAGTCAGTCAACATATGCGATAGGGAGTATGAGACATTACACTACACCCCCCACGATCTAATTTTCCCATGAAATTTTGCTCAATAACTTTTCTCTTTGTGGTCAGAACCTAACTGTTTGACTTTTTCCTCTTCGTAGCACTTTTACGTCTCACCAATTTTAGTGCTGGTAAGATTTGAGACATTAGCGATTTGTGGGAAGAATACACTTCGGGTACTGTCGGGGTTGAAGATATTTCCATCGGTACTGGTATAGGAACTGGTATTTTGAATGCGTCATATATTACCTCCATTAGTAATTCTTCACTAGGCGTGACATCTTTCGTATGTCTTGGTCTTAACTGATTTAAATATCTCTTATATTCAAATCTTTTTCCTTTGAGCCTCTAACCATCTTCCCAGCAGCTTTTCCCACCTTTATAATTTCTAAAGAAAACTTTGTTTCCTGGTTTGTAAAGTTTGGTCGCAAAGTTTGTTTTTTTCTACCATTCTTTTTGTTGCACTAGGCAACAGTCTGTCAAATACTGACCAAATTTTTCTCGCGAACATCAGTTCGACTGGTGAAAAGCCTGAATCTATGTTCGGATTGGGAGTAATTCTGTAAACATTTAAAAACTTTTGTATACTCCTTTCATCAGTGTCCATGCTTTGATTCTTTCTTAGAGCTCTTTTAAAAGTGTCTACGAGTCTGTCTGTTTGCCCATTTGATCTCGGGTGGTAAACAGAGGTCGTAATATGGTCTATGCAGAAAGATGTGCAGATATTCTTAAATTCTCTGCTGGTAAACTGTGTTCCGTTGTCATTAACTAAAGTTTCTGGTACACCGAAAAGACTAAAAAGCACATTTAGTGCATTCATAGTATTTTCGGATGTCGAACGTCTACACTTGAATATTTCCGGCCACTGTCCACGATTATAAGGTAGTAGTAATCATTTATTGGTCTAGCGTAGTCGATGTGTAAAATCATTCACGGGACATTCGTTTTAAGCCTTGGCTGAATTTTCATTGGTCGTGCTTTTGCCGCAAGTTAATAGCCTCTACACTCTTTTACCATTTTTTCGATCTCCTGATTCATCCTAGGCCAATATGTATAGCTACACATTAATGATTTCATTCTTTACCTATGCTATGTTGACCGATATGAAATTCCTTTAAGATTTTCTTTTGCAGTGTATATGGTATTACCACTCTATCTGCATATAATCTGTTCGCAAATAGAGAAAAGTGATATTTAAATCTTTTTTTAAATTTTTTCTTTCAACCATACCTGTTTCTTCATCTTTTTAATACGAGGATTATTCAATAAATAAAGTGAATTTTCCGGTATAAGGACTTCTAATACAGATAGAAGCTTACTTTTTTAATTTTTTCCTTTACTTCTTTTTCAAAGGGGTTATATTTTTTTTTTTCGCAGATTGAAAAAAAAAATTTGAGATTAACAAAGATGGCCGACCAAGAAGCATGTTCCAGGATTGGACAGAGGTCAGTATTCAGGATATTGGTTGCTGAAGGGTGCAACGAGTTGAAATTCATAGGAAAATGTCAACTGTGTATGGTACCACATGTTTCAGCAAAAAATGTCTACAAGTAGGCTAAATTGTTTAAAGAAGGACGGAGCAGTGTTGAGGATGAAGACAGGCCTGGGATGCCTACAGAAGTGAGGTCTCCTGAGATGATCGAATCAGTCAATGACCTCATTTAGTCTGATAGAAGGGTGACAGTAGATGACATTGCAAGGACTTTGAGCCTATTTATTGAGACAGCACACAAAATTGTCCATGATGACCTTGCCTACTCGAAGGTCAGCTGCTGGTGGGTGCCAAAGATGCTTACTGCAGAGCACAAACAGAAGAGAGTCGAGTTGTCCCAGGAGTGTCTCTCCCGCTTACAACTCAGACCTTGCCCCTTCAGACTTTCAACTGTTTGGTCCCTTGAAAGTGTTCACGAGAGGCACGAAGTTTGAAAGTGACGATGAAAAAAGTGCAATTGGCTGAGACATCAGTCCAAAGATTTTTATGCTGAGGGAGTACGGAAGCTTGTGCACAGATGGGAAAAGTGTGTGACACGGCTGGGAGACTACGTTGAAAAAGAAAGTAAGCTTCTATCTGTATTAGAAATCCTTATACCGAAAAATTCACCTTATATATTGAATGACCCACGTAGATGTCCTTATACCGAAAGATCCACCTTATTTATTGAATGACCCTCGTAAGTTCGTCCTCCTCAGCTCCTTTTTTATATATTCTAGAGTCACGGGTGACTCCCGAATTGTCTTGCATAGTAGTACTGATAATTTTTTTCATCTTAAAGCTACTATCACGGTGTCTTCTAATGGTTTTGCAAATTTTGGAATCAACCTAAACAAACCGTCGGCGAGTCCTAGTTTTTACGAGCATAGGTATTCCATCTCCAAGTCGTAGTTTAACAAGATTATTGCCCAATGCTGTAATCTCTTAGCAGTGTGCGCGGGTATACCTTTTCTTGATCCAGAAATTGTTAACAACGGTCTATGGTCCGTCTGTAGTGCAAATTTTCTACCATGAATGAATCTGTGAAATATTCTAACCGCATTGTAGCCAGACTTTCTTTCTCGATCTGGCTATAATTTCTTTCTGCAGGAATCAGGGTTCTTGAAGCATGGGCTATGGGCTTTGTAGTCCCATCTTCAAGCTTAGGTAGAATTACCGCGTCAAATGCTACAATTGTTTATTTTTTAGGTTCAAAACGCGCTAACAATAAATCTGATACCAGACAGCTTTTTATTTTCTGGAAAGCATCTTCGTATTCTTTAGACCAAATCTATTTTGCACCTTTTTTTTTTCAATAAGTCATTCAATGGAGCTTCAAGATAATACATTTTGAAAATGTAGATATTGTAATAGTTGGCCAAGCTTAAAAATGTCTGAAGATTAGTGACGTTGTTTGGTGGTGGCATAATTTTAATAGCTTCGGTCTTTTCCGGATCCGGTCTTCTTCCGTCCTCGTCGATTATTTGCCCCCAAATATTTGATCTGCTGCATGAAGAACTCACATTTATCTGAACTTAACTTGAAGCCATATTCATTAATCTTCAGGAACACGGCCTTGATATGTTTATGTGCTGTTTTTTGTTTTCGCCCTTTAGCCGGATGTTGTCCAAGTACGCTATGGCAAATTCTAGTTCATCTAACATGGTGTCCATTGTTTGTTGAAACAAACTGGGAGTCACCTTCAGCTCAAACGGGAGACGATTTAGCTTGTAGAGTCCCTTGTGTGTATTAATTGCTAATAACTTTGAACACTGTTCTTCTACGTTTACTTGTAGATGTGCGTCAGACAGATCTATTTTAGAAAACATTTTGCCACCATTCAGTTTAGAAAAAATATCCCCCGGTTAAGGTAACGGGTATGTGAGGTCTTCATTTAATCCGGTTGAAACTCGAATCTTTTTATTCTTTTTCCTTACATACATTATAGACGCAGCCTAATCTGAGTAGGCAGCTTTAGAAATTACACTCACTTTTTGTAACTGTTCGAGTTCTTGATTTACGGAATCTAAAACTGAAAATGGTACATTCCTTTTTTTGTTTGAATACTAGCCTTATGTTGTCATTAAGGTCGAACTTGACCTCGGTTTTCGTGCATTATCCGAGACCTTAAAAAAACACATGTGGAAATTCGTTTTTCAGCTCAGAAATAAACTTGTCAGTTTCTTCAGGTTTTTCCTTTACTGACACGTTCACTATTTTGCAAAACGAATTTACAAGTAATACCCATAAATCAAAAAACAAGTAATACCCATAAATCAAAAAACAAGTAATACCCATAAATCAAAAAACACGATCCAATCCGTGCCAAATAAATTCGTCGAACCTGGAAGAACAGACTTTTCATTTAAAAATCCTCTCCCTAAATGATACGTTGCAGCTAAATTTGCAAATGAAGTTTAACTCTTTCCCAGACACTCCTCTCTCTCTATATATATATATATTTGTACTCGTCAACGATGGACAACCTATATTCTTCCATGTTGTTTGTTCACAATAGAAATATCGCTTCCAGTATCCATCAATAACTTTACCGTATAACCATTTATTTTCGCATTACCTTTTTTCACCCTTTTCAAATTCGTTCTTGGATAAAACAACATTTACTTTTTTATTTAAATTTTTGCTTCTTTCTTTCTTTTCTGATTATACCAACACTGAGAGCTTTTGTGATCGATATAGCCAAACTCGAAGCAAACCCTATCATTAAAAAACAGTTCTTCTTTAAATGCACTCCCACACACAGGGATGTTTTCGCTTTATATTTTGCAAATCTCGGTTATTTTATCGCTTGGACTCGAGAAATCTTCTTTTCTTCGATCCGCGTATTGACAGTTTACATCTGATATTCCACAGTCACCTTGTGTAGCTGTAATTTTAGGGTCTTGCTCCATACCTGTCAGAGTCCTTGATCTGATGTCTTTGTTCTTCGCTGCTGTAAGTCTTTGGACGAAGATTAGACATTTAAACATATATACTGAAAGGTTGTCTTTTATTTATACAATTCACATTGTGAATTTACATTGCCTGTATAAATCACAAAATCTTCATTATCTTGTTTTACAATGTTTAAACACTTATATCGAGTATGAAACACACTGTCTCTTTCGTCGAACATTCCTGACAAAATCCCTTTCAAATCTTTATTGTCTCATCGAACAAGATTTCCTCCGGCTTTTTAGGTAAATTTAGGTTTGTGTATTTAGTGTTTTTCTCTGTGCCTAATTTTTGGACTAACAACGTAATTTTCTCCTCCTCAGACCACTGTTTGCATCTTTTAAAAAATTTGTCTCGTACCAACAAAAATAGGCAGGGAAAGTTACTCCATTGTTTGGGTCATACTTGAATTCTGATAACGAATTCGATATTTCTTCAGAGTAAAAATCTTTAGACCGGTTCTTCTATTTTAAATATTACGGTTTCGCACAATAGCTTAGTGTCTTCCGCTTGTTATGTTTGTAATTGCATCAGTTCATGTTGAAAACGTTTTATAATTTTTTATGTTTTTCCTATTACTGTAGCAACTGTTGCTCTAATTGTCGTTGCTGCTGCTGTTGTTACTGCAAACTAGCTTGTAATGTTTTAGTCAATTCAGCCAGTTGTTCCATTTTTGTTGAGTAATTTCACAGAGTATTTTCAACGTAAGTTGATCAAATCCGTGATTACTACTGTTGTAGGTTTTACAAATAATGTCTTAGAATTGTTCTCGCTGTGAATCAAATCTCTCTTCGCCACTGTTGTATCCTTAAAATGTGTTACAAACTGACACGGTGGTACTTGATTGAAAGAACAGCATCAAGTGCGTATATAAAAGAAGAGATGTTTATTGGAAAGAGAATACACTACAGCAATACAGGGAATCCGGTAATAGGCATGAGATAGTGAGCACATGAGATACTTGCTTCGGCAAGTATCTCATGTGCTCACTATGATCTCATGTGATCACTATATATGGCTACTCATATAGTCCACATAGGCGATAAGGAGTGTGGAACATTCAATTAAAACAGTTTGGTACATCTCTTTTTGAAGCTGTTAGACTCAGGGAACTGCATTTAATCGAAAATGTTGTTGTCACTCTGTGATCACAGTGGACATAGTACAGGAAATTGTGTATTGTCGATTACAATATTTTTTAACAGCAAACCGTATTTTTAGTCACCTTTACCGATTAGTACTTCATTTCTGAGATTAGTTTTCAGATTTTTTTATTATTCGACACTACTCTTTTCAATGATAACTTTAGACCCAGCTTACAGAAACTACTTAGCGATTCTATTGTATTTTATATTGACCATGTGGCTATTTCATCGTAACATGTGCTGAAGTACCAGAGACTTTATAATGGTAGACTTACAGCGTTCGACGGTATCAACGTCACGCAAGAATATTTGCTAACCAAATACACAGCGGTGACACTGTTAGTAAAATCGCTCCAGCCTTTTTATGAGTCTCGGGTATGCGGCCCAAATCTCACATGAATGCAACAATAAAGACAACACAGAATTATTGTAAGCCTTCAACTTTGTCTGAATCGAATTCCATACTCAGATCATAGGCGTCTGTTCAGTTTACTGAAGATATCACTGACCTTCTTGATTCAGTTGAAGGTTTCATCATGGATGTTTGTCAAACAGTACTGTCTAAATACACGAACGTTTCCACAATCTTCAATTTCTGACTATACTTATAAATACTTATTTAAGAGTAAACATTATCTGTAGTAAGTTGGTAAATCTCACTGGTCTTTTTCAGATTAATCGCTAGACTCAGAGTTTTACATGCAGTGGAAAAATAGTCCACAAAATGTTGCTTGTCACTCTGTAATCACAGTGGACATAGTACAGAAAATTGTGTATACTTCATGACAATAGCTTTGGTTTAGCAACAAACCGTATTATATTCATCTTAACAGTTTTATATTAATTTCTGAGATGAGTAACTGTCAGTATAGTTTTTATTATTCCGAATTACCGTTTTCAGTGCGAATTTTCTTTCGAAATGATTAAAAGTATATATATATTACTCATTGTTTGATATTTGATGTAGATCCTATGTGAGCAGTCTTTAAATGTCATCAAGAAAGCCATAGTAAAGTAGAGGGTATCCCCCCCCCCAAAAAAAAAAAACATTGACATCTTTTAAAAAGTGACTATCTGAATATCTGAGTAACTACATCTTCCGGGCAAACGAAACTAAACAAGTTTCTCATTGAACAATAAAAGATTTATTTCTCATTGATTTATTTCTCAATGAACAATAAAAGATTTATTTATAAGCATTCAAACAAGATATTCAAAAAGATGTAGATTTTATAACGTATTTCACAGAGCTTCACAAATGTTAATATTCGCTCTACCTGTAATATGATGCATATCAAGTTGGTAGTCCAGCTTCTACCAGACACGCTATTGCAAGTCTTGCGTAACATTCCTCGGTATCAAAGTGTCGTACAATAAATTTGGGTTACCAAATTTCTTATACTGGGGATTCGCACTAATGATTCCAGAACATCATTGATGATATCTTCCGATACTGACTGTCCAGATCCTTCGCACTATACAGACAGACTTCCTCTTTGAATTTTTTGTGCCATGTCGAAATCTGCTTTCCTGTTGGTACATTTTATATTAATTTTCTCGAAAATGCGCTCTGCACACTCTTGGGTTTGATGGTATTCAAGTAGGTTCTAACACAAATTTCCTTTTCATTTCTCGTCATCGTCATTCTCTAGCTTGAGAAAAATTTTGAAAAACATTCAACTTTGTTTTTTATTCATTTTCTAAACCATTTGAGATCATCAGTTTTTCCGGTTAATGCCTTTCAGAAAAGATCGTTTTTGCAGTCTCCCATGTCGGTATTCAAGAAGAACTTTATCGGTGACGGTTGATAAATCTGAACAAAAATTTCCTAGACAATAATTTGATTACAACTGAAAGAAGTCATATCCGATTATACTTCCTGCGGTCATACATGTGTAGGTAATTCCGACATTCGTCCTTCCGTTTATACTGAAACATTACGAGCAGAAATCATTTGGTACGGGCTTTTCTATCTAAACCCTTATATGTGAACAGACTAAGATAGATAGATAGATAGATAGATAGATAGATAGATAGATAGATAGATAGATAGAAACAGATTGAGATAGATAGATAGATAGATAGATAGATAGATAGATATTAACAGAATGAGATAGATAGATAGATAGATAGATAGATAGATAGATAGATAGATAGATAGATAGATAGTGAGAGAGGTGTACAGACTGAGATAAATAGATATGAACAGACTGAGATAGATAGATTGGTAGTCTGTTCCTATCTATCTCAGTATGTTCATACGTATCTATTTATTCATGTTATATTTACCCGTATAAAAATAATTTCCCATTTTGAGATCAACATACAAAATCTTCAGTTGCATACATGGCGACAATATCAAAAAAATCTCATTAAAAACTTACATTCTTTAAAGAAGAAAAATATTCTTGTACGTCTAATCAGAAAATGTGTACAGTCAAATATTTCACATCTGTACGTCGAACATAATCATCATTATTTTATTCAAAAGTATATTTTTAAAAAGCCAATTTGAAACTTCATTTCTTCGTTTTAAGCAATTAAGACAAAGAATAATACGCTGTCGCCTAAAATCTCATGATTCAAGCACATACACTGGAAATTTGAGACTAGCATGTTAAAAGTAAGTATATGAAGGGATTCATATTCTTTTTATGGTGTAAGTAAGAGCAACACGTTTTATATGTATAATACATGTATTCACACGTATTATACATACAACGAACTCACATCCAGATTTTATGTAAAACTCGATAAGAAAATGGATGTATTATATATATATGTGTGTGTGTGTGTGTGTGTGTCTGTGTCTGTGTGTGTGTGTGTGTGTGCGTGTGTGTGTCTGTATGTGTGTGAACGTATACACTTGCACACGCATATGACACCTGTAACAGGTGTGCAAATTTGAAGGTGGCTATGAGTATCATATATCTGAACAGATGTTACTGCAGACATTTGCTTTTACACTTCGTTTCAGATTATTTGTCGCCTAAATATAAATTATACGTTTGTATAGACATATATATGTTTGCAAATGCATACACAAACAGATAGATAGATAGATAGATAGATAGATAGATAGATAGATAGACAGAATGAGATAGATAGATAGATAGATAGATAGATAGATAGATAGATAGATAGATAGATAGATAGATAGATGAACAGACTGAGATAGATAGATAGATAGATAGATAGATATGAACAGAATGAGATAGATAGATAGATAGATAGATAGATAGATAGATAGATAGATGTGAACAGACATAGATAGATAGATAGATAGATAGATAGATAGATAGATAGATAGATAGATAGATAGAACAGAATGAGATAGATAGATAGATAGATAGATGTGAACAGACATAGATAGATAGATAGATAGATAGATAGATAGATAGATGATGGAACAGAGATAGATAGATAGATAGATAGATAGATAGATAGATAGATAGATAGATAGATAGATAGATAGATAGATAGATAGATAGATAGATAGATAGATAGATAGATAGATAGATATAGATGTAGATAGATAGATAGATAGATAGATAGATAGATAGATAGATAGATAGATAGATAGATAGATAGATAGATAGATAGATAGATAGATAGATAGATAGATAGATAGATAGAAAAAAAGAAAGAAAGAATTGATATAAGTAAAAGTTTGTCACTTAACTGATTGATGTTGCCTTCAGCCTCTCGACTTCAGTGTTTGGTAAACGGATCTGTCCGTCCACGCTTCAGGGGTTATCTGTATACACGTGCTTATATATAATCTTACACGTATTAATTTCGGATATATATATATATATATATATATATATATATATATATATATATATATAAGTGTGTGTGTGTGTGTGTGTGTGTGTGTGTGTGTGTGTGTGTGATTGATTTGTTTTTTATAACCTATCAACCTTTTCCTTATTATTTAGATCCAGAAAATATTTTTTATGTAGTAACTCTCCGGGTTCTTGACAAAATCCAAAGAAGGAATCTGCAATGTAACTGATCATGACCTGGCAGCTCAACTGCAGTCACTTTCTCAACGCCGTGATGTGGCTTTCCTCTGTCTCTTCTACAAATATTTTCAAGGCTGCTGCTCCGACGAGCTTAGCTCCTTGGTGTCCCCTCTGCACGAATTTAGCCGAGCTACTAGACTAGTGGCTAGGTCTCACTCTTTTACAGTGAAACCAATCAAATATAACCACAAGTTCTACTCCCAGAGCTTCTTTTCTTACACTTCCCGCCTGTGGAATTCCCTTCCATTCACTTGCTTTCCCGAAAGTTACAATCTCCAAGAATTTAAATGCAATGTCAATTGCCGTCTCTTATCTCCTTGACTCACATCCTTATCCTGACAACCCTTGCATTATGTTCTTCTCCCTTTCCACTCTACTTTTATGCAGCAGCTCTCTCCACACCAGTGTTTATATTAATTTTCTCGAAAATGCGCTCTGCACACCCTTGGGTTTGATGGTATTCAAGTAGGTTCTAACACAAAATTCCTTTTCATTTCTCGTCATCGTCATTCTCTAGCTTGAGAAAAATTTTGAAAAACATTCAACTTTGTTTTCATTCATTTTCTTACCATTTGAGATCATCAGTTTTCTCTTCTCTTCTCTTACCCGTCCTCTGACACCCCCTGTAACTTGTTCCTCTTTCTCATCACTCTCCTCTTATGTGACCCCCTGTGTACCAGTGGCAGTGCGGTCTTGCTTGGGGTAAAGTGATTATAAAAAAAAGTGTTTGGTTTTAGATAATAATGAGTTACTGATACAAGTTCTACTAATTAACTCATAGCTGGAGTGCAAAGAGGTAGATTCATACATTACACAATCGCATTTTCACGTAAGTGAATATAACAAACACAACTGGAATTGGAACACAGCTTTTTTTTTAATTGAATCACCCCGAGCAAGGCGGTAATGCCACTGATGTGCAGGGGGCTACATAAGTGTGAAATGATTACTTAGAAGAGAGTGAAGAGGAAGACGAACCAGTTAGAAAGGAGCAAGAGAAGGATGGGAATACAGGTGTGATGACAGTTTCAAAGGTGGAGAGAAAGGAAAGGATGTACGGGTGGGGAAAGAACTAGAGTCAAGTGGTTAATAGATGAGTATTGACATTGCATTTAAATTCCTGGAGGTTGTAGCCGTCAGGATAGCAAGAATATGGGAGCGAGTTCCACAGGCGGGAAGTGCGAGAGAAGAAGCTGCAGGAGTAGAATTGTCGTTTGCATTTGGCTAACCTGACTGTGAATGGGTGGGACCCAGTTGTCAATCTGGTTTTAAACACCTGTTGAGGAGGCACCAGTGACTTAAGTTCGTTCGAGCAGAGGCCATGAAAGTATTTATAGAACAGACAAAGGGAGGCCACATTTCGTCGGTGGGGAAGTGGCTGTAGTCGAGCCGCCAAGTCGGTACCTATCACATTACTGATTCTCCTTTGGAGCCTGTCGAGAACACTGAGATGAACAGCAGGGGCGCCTGACCATATGTGGCAGCAGTATTCCATGCAAGGACGAATGGTTGATTTGTATATATGCAGGATGGATTCAGGTGGGAAAAACATCCTGGCCCGACACAGTGACCCAACCTTCTTAGCAGTGGATTTAGCTATGGACTCGATGTAGTGGTTCCATTTGAAATCAGAAGAGGGGGTACGGGCGTGGAGGCGCAGTCTATTGCTCTCAGGGAGACTCGCTTGGTCCATGCTTATGGGAGGCAGGAGAGGTTGCCTGTGATGATTGACAGACAACAGCTTGTCTTAGATGCATTGAAATTGACAAGCCAAAATCTCTCCAATTACCGATTCCGATCCGTTATCTATTAAACCACCCGCACACACAAGGGGGACAGCACTTGGTATTCTTGTCTGGTCAGTACCCATCTAGGTACTGACCAGACTCAATGTAGGTGATCATGGCTCCCGATTGTTTATTTTTAATAATTATCTATGAATTGTTATTAATTTTTCGGAAAGTTATTGGAGGGATTTCCTTTTGTCTTTTTAAGTCCTTTTTCTTTATTCTGAATTACTGTTCTTCTAGACTGGCTACCAGCCAAGGCTAGATATTATAGTCTACTCTGATGTTTAACCAATAGCCGAGGAAATAGTGATTTTTTTAAAGAAAAAAGTCAGCTAAGGTAGCAGAAGAAAGTAACAAGAAAGGACTAGAAATAAACTGCACGAAAACCGAATGCATGGTCATCAGTAAAAAGGGCAGCCCAAAATGCCAAATACAGGTCGAGGATACCAGAATCAAACAGGTACAGAAATTTAAATACCTGGGAAGCGTTATAACAGAAGAGGGAAAGTGCGACACAGAGATCCGAAGGCGAATTCGCATGGTGAAGGAAGCATTCCAGAAGTTGAGTAGTATTAAGAAACAGGACAATTTCGCTAGAAACTAGGAAGAGAGTACTGGATTGCTATGTGATGTCAGTTCTTCAATATGGGAGTGAATGCTGGACAATATCATCAAAGATGAAGGAAAAACTTGAAGCAGCTGAAATGTGGTTCTACAGAAGGATGCTACGAATCTCATAGATCGAGCATGTGAGCAATGATGAGGTCTTGGAAATGATGGACGCAAAAAGGAAATTAATACTGAGCATCAGGAAGAGACAGCTGAAGTTCCTAGGACACGCAATGAGAAAGGAGGGTTTGGAGAATCTGATACTAACAGGCCAGATAGAGGGAAAAAGAGACAAGGGAAAGCAGCGGATAACATATTTGAAGGACTTAATCAGGTGGATGACGGAACGAGGGTTGTGTGGTGTAACAGGAGAAGGCGTGCCCAGAGTCACCATGGATAGGGAGTCGTGGAAAGCCATGATCGCCTACGTCCTGAATGGACAGGGCACATAGAAGAAAAAGCTTATTCCACTTTCAGTACAAGTAACTGTTACGTCAACCGGACATAAGTTTTGTTTGTAAGAAACTAATAGTTTATTCTTCGTATTTATTTTAGTAAAATAAATAAAACAGCGCGAAAATAAATCCTGATCGACGTTTGAAAATTAATGTTATTGAAATGCGCAATTATATATACAATTATATTATATATTATATATTATATATTATATATATCAATTATATATACGATAACTGATAATAAATCTCGATGAAGGATTGCATGTTATTTTGTTTAGTCTTTGAAAAATTTAAATTAACGTTTATTGTCCTTAGATCCTTTCAAAGTATATTCACCCGCGTCCGCATATATATATATATATATATATATATATATATAAGGTACAGCGGAGGGTCTGTAATGTGATCGATACCGACTTAGCAGACCGCCTGCAGTCTCTCTCTCACCGGCGCGACGTGGCTTCCCTGTGTCTCTTCTATAAATACTTTCACGGCTTCTGCTCCGATGAACTTAGATCACTGGTGCCCCCTAGGTTCGAATTTGCACGAGATACTAGATTAGCAACTAGATCCCACCCTTTTACAGTGAAACCGATAAAATGCAACCGCAACTTCTACTCCAACAGTTTCTTTTCTCGCACTTCCCGACTGTGGAATTCTCTTCCACACGATTGCTTCACCGACGGCTACAATCTCCAGGGGTTTAAATGTAAGATCAATAGACACCTCCTAACACACTAACTTCCATTCTTTCAAACACACTAACTTCCATTCTTTCAAACACTCTTCCCACCCACCCAACTATCTATCACCCCACTTCTGACATTTCCCATATCTAACCACTCTTCCTATTTACCTCCCCCTATGTAGCCCCAAGCGCAATAGAGGCAGTGGAATGCCTTGCTTGGGGTTGAAATGATTAAAATATATATATAGTGTGGTATAGAAGAATTCAAAGGAGTATCCTGTACATGCAGTGGTAGGATAACTCTCTATTCTTCTTATATTTGCTCTATATGTATTTATATGCATATATGTTTAGAACTCTCTTAGAGAGTTATCCTACCAGATTCGTGTATAATCCTTTGTAAAATAAAGACGGGAGCTGATGATGGTTCGCCTGAAATAGGCCACACTTCTGATTCACCATGAAATAACGTGTCTGTCTTAATTTTTCTTATATATATATATATATATATATATATATAATTTTTTCACCCGAAGCAAGGCGTATCCGCCACTGGTGCGCAGGTGGCTACATAAGAGAAGAAAGACGAACCACTTACAGGGGGTACCGGAAAAGGATGGCAATACCAGTGTGAAGACAGCTGCGAGGGTAGAGTGACAAAGGAAAAGAACAAGATACACGAGGTGATGAAGAAAGGATGAGAGAAGGACTGGGGTTAAGTGGACAAGAGATGGGAATTGATATTGCATTTAAATTCTTGGAGATTGTAGCCATCAGGGCAACATGTATACGGAAGGGAGTTCCACAGGTAGGAAGCGCAAGATAGGCGGCTGCTGGAGTAGAAGTAGCGGCTGCATTTAATTGATTTAACCAGTCTGGTTGCTCGAGTAAATTCTTGTGGAGGGGGCATCAATGAACTAACCTCGTCGGAGCAGAAGCCATGAAAATATTTGTAGAAAAGACAGAGGGAAGCCACATCCCGCTGGTGAGAAAATGGATGGAGTCGAACTACCAGGTCGGGACCAATCACGTTACAGATTCTCTTTTAGAGCCTGTCGAGAACCCTGAGATGAATGGCAGGGGCGCAACAGTATTTAAATGCACGGTCGGATGGTTGATTTGTATATGTGCAAGATGGACTCAGGTGGGAAAAACTTCCTGGCTCGACACATTGACACAGTGACCTAGCAGTCGATTTAGCTATTGATTCGATGTAATGGTTCCATTAATAGCAGCTTGACTCCAGCCACTTTCTCACCGGCGGGATGTGGCTTCCCTCTATCTCTTTTACAAATATTTTCATGACCTCTGCTCCGACAAACTTAAGTCACTGGTACCCGCTCCACAAGAATTTACTCATGCAACCAGACTGGCAACAAGGTTCCACCCTTTTACAGTTAGATCAACCAAATGCAGTCGAAAATTCTACTCCGTCAGCTTCTTTTCTCGCACTTCCCGCCTGTGTAATCAGTGGCGGTACAGTGGCATCAGTGGCGGTACCGCCTTTCTTGGGGTGAAACGATTTAAAAAAATAGAAAAAGAACGAAACAAAAAACCAAGAACAAAATGAAAAAAGCAGAAAAAAAAAGTCAATGAAATAAGGAATCAGCAATATAAGAAGAAAAAAAGGAAAATAAAAAAAGCAAACTAAGAAGAGAAGGAAATTAAGAAACCAAAATAAAGAAAGAACTAAAAAAAAAAAAAAAAGGAAACAAAAAATCAAGAATAAAAGAAGATGAGAATAAGGGTAAGATGGAAAAGATGATTGAATGAAACTGACATGTAAAAAGAAGGACACCAAAGATCGAGGGAAGAAAAGGTGACGAAGAAAGAGAAGGGATCTTTAAGAAGAAATAAAGCTGAAGAAGGAAAAAAAGAAATGGAAATAAAGAAAAGAAAAATGTGAAGAAAGAAGAGGAGGAAAGATGAATAAAGAAAATAAAGAAAGATAAAGAAAAAAGAGAAGGGAAAGGTAAGAAAGAAGAGAGGGAAATGTGAAGAAGCAAAAGGAGGAAAAGTGAAGAAGGAAGGGAAAGAAAGTTGAAGGAGGGAGAGAAGGAAAGGTGATGAAGTAAGAAGAGGAAAGATGAATCAAGAAGAAAAGGAAAACTGAAGAAGGAAAAAATGAATGGAGACGTGAGAAATAAAAGGAAAGAAAAAATGGAGGACAGAAGTGAAGACAGTGAAGACTGAAGGAAAGCAATAGTGAGAAAGAAGAGAATTAAAGGGGAAAGATGAAAAGGAGAAAAGTGCAGACGGAAGAAAATGAAAGAGGAAAATCGCTAAGAAGAAAAGGTAAAGAAGGAAAAGAAGGAAAGATGAAGAAGGAAAAGGAAGTTGCGGAAGAAAGAAGAGAAGGAATGGTGAAGAATAAAGAGAAGGAAAGGTGAAGAAGGAAGAAAATGAAAGATGAAGAACGAAAAGTAGGAAAGTTGAAGAAGGAAAAGAATGAAAGATGAAGGAAGAGAAGGTTGGGTGAAGAAAGAAGAAAAGTAATGGTGAAGAAAGAAGAGAAAGAAAGGTGAAGAAGGATGAAAAGGAAAGGTAAATAAGAAAGAAAATGAAGGAGGAAAGACGAAAAGAAGGAAAGGGGAAGAATAAAGGAAATGAAAGAGGAAGAATGAAAAGAAAGAAAGGTGAAGAAGGAAGAAAATGAAAGAGGAAGAACGAAAGTAGGAAAGTTGAAGAAGGAAGAAAATGAAAGATGAAGGAAGAGAAGGTTGGGGGAAGAAAGAAGAAAAGTGATGGTGAAGAAGGAAGAGAAAGATAGGTGAAGAAGGATAAGAAGGAAAGGTGAAGAAGAAAGGAAATGAAAGAGGAAGAACCTAAAGAAGGAAAGGTGTCATACGTGATACATGATAGGGCGATCATGTCTCGAAAGAAACATGACTAGCTAGGTGGAAGATATTCTTGCAGTAGTTTGCCATTACTTTCTACGGTGTTTTTGGAGCCGAGTTCGAATTCAAGTTGAATTCACTTACGCACAAATACCCTTGGTAAAGGTATTAATCCGCCTCTTTCCTCCAGCGATGGGTTAAATAACAGGACAGACTGGGTTCTACTGCCTTGGTTGGCAACCGGTCTACCTCAGAAATTAATGGCAGCCTACTGCGGGAAAATCTTCTGCCCAGTCTACCATGTCCCTTTTGAGACATGATCGCCCAAACCGGTATCACGTATCACACTTAACTGACTGACTTTATAATACAATGAACTAACTCTAATTTTGTGGTACAGTGGATATCAGCTCGGAACGACAAATCGGAGAGCTGGGTTTGAATTCCAGTTGAATTCCTTTCATTCACTTACGCACAAATACCCTTGGGAAAGGTATTAATCCGTCTCTTCCCTCCAGTTATGGGATAAATAGTAAAACAGATTGGGTTCTATAGCCTTGGCTGGCAAACAGTCTACTTCAGAAAGCAATGGCAACCTACTGCGGGATAATCTTCTGTCCAGTCAGTCATGTCTCTTTCAAGAATCTCTCTAATTTGTTCATTATACCAAATCTTAATTTATAATTATACAGATACCAAGAGTCCGTATAATGACCAGTCGGTAAATTACTTGTAGATGTTGTCAGACTAGTGATGGGTTCGGCATCATTCTATTTAAAGATTTCCGTCCAATCAGACACTCCTGTTCAGTTAACATTTATCAAGGTTCCAAAAGAAAAAACACTATCAGTGACTTAAATTGGAAGTTATTCTAACAGTTCCTGAAAGTACGATTATTCTGCAAAACATTTGAATGGAACTATGAAAATTCTGTGAATAATTCATTAGTTTTTTCACAAAAAATCAGACCTAACCGTATGATTAACATTATCCCCTGTAATGCTGAATATACACATTAATTATTTTGAGAAAACACTCACAGAAAACAAAAACACTACTGAAGCTATATATATATATATATAACTGAAATTAAAGCAAAAATACGACGTTTAGAACGGGTCATGATTAAACATAATAGACATTCATTGTCTCTTATATTTAATAGAATATGTCTAGAAAATTACTTGCTGCCTCGATATACTAAATATATATATATATATATATATATATATATATATATATATATTATTATTATTATTATTATTATTATTATTATTATTATGTCATTTTTCATCATATTTCGATTTCTGCTATGGTCGCACCACCAACTGCGGGAAGACCTAAGGCAGGACGTGGTGTGTTGTTATGGCTCCATTTCATTTTTTTTCTATCTTTCCCATCATCCCTAGCGTTACATAGACAAAGTTCTCCTTAGTGTGTGGGCTGTACTTAACAAGACAGTTTTTTGTATGTCTCTTAAGTTGGGGTTTCCAGGGATTCTTTCAATGTGTTTTTCCATTTTTTATTATTCCAAGTGCACCTACTATCACTGGCACAACTCTTGTTTTCAATTTCCACATTTTTCCTATTTCAATTTCCAAATCTTTATATTTTGACAGTTTTTCAAATTCCTTAGTTGCTATGTTGCAATCCGCTGGACAAGCCATTATTATTATTATTATTATTATTATTATTATTATTATTATTATTATTATTATTGTTGTTGTTGTTGTTGTTGTTGTTGTTATCTCCCGTCGATTTCGACGTATGAGTGTCTAACTCAGTCAACGTGATATGACCGTAATATATATATATATATATATATACAAGTGAATAAAGAACGAAGAAAATATTAACAACGTTCAAAACATTAATTTAAAACAGTGCTCAATGTAGAAATAGAGCTATGCGTATTTATTATAAGTTATAGTTTAGAACATGTACAAATTATAATTTACTACTAAAGTGTACATTTTGTTTGTCGACATCGAAAGTTAAGTGCCATACGTGATACACGCTTTGGGTGATCATGTCTCGAAAGATGACTGACTGGGCAGAAGATTATCCCTCAGTAGGTTGCCATTGCTTTCTGCCGTAAACTGGTTGTCAGTTAAAGCTATAGAATTCAATATGTCGTATTATTTAACCCATGTCTGGAGGAAAGAGACGGATTACTATCTTTCCCAAGGATATTTGGGCGTAAGTGGATGCAAGGAATTCAACTGGAATTCGACCTCCGCTCCCCGATTTGTCGTTCCGAGACGATATCCACTGCACCACACGGCACATCCGAATCCAAAAGACCAAGCCAGAATTTAAACTTGCCTCGCCAATTTCCCTTTCTGTTTCTTTTACCATTACTATATCTACATCCTAAATCCTTAATAAGATATTAATGGATATGACTATTATGAATCTACCTTTCGTCAGTGCATTAGACATTGTTGCCATATCTAGTCGTGTACTCCTGCTATCGAGGTTCTTGACAAAATCCAAAGGAGGATCTGCAGCGTAATCGATCGCGATTTAGCAACTCGTTTTCAGTCACTTTCTCATCGATAAGATAATTTTTTTCTGCCTATTCTACAAATATTTTCACGGCTTCTTCTCTGACAAACTTTTTTCATGGTGTCACAACCAAAGGAATTTACTCTCGCGTGACTAAATTACCATCAAAACAGGCAAATGTAACTTCTATTTCTACTCTATCAGTTTCTTTTCTTACACTTTCCGCCTGTAGAAAACCCTTCCGTATACTTGCTTCCCTGATAGCTACAATCTTCAGAAGTTTAAATGCAACGTCAATTTCCATTTTCTAACTTCTTGATTCCCAACTTTCTTTTATCTTTATATACCTTTTTTTTCTCATTTTTTTCTCTCGCTGTAACCTTCTGTGTACCAGTGTCGGTCCTGCCTTGCTTGGGGTGAAACAATTATAAGAATAAAAATATAAAAATAAAATAATAATCAGGAAAAACAATCATCATACTCCAAAAACTTAAGTGTCCAATGAATAAAAGCATGGTAAAAGTTTCAATCCATGGAAACCAAGGTCGAAAGCAAACAATTTAAATTCAGGAAGTTCTGGAAAGTATCTAACCAAATTCTGAATAGAGGTGAAGCGTTAGTGTCTAAAAGAAAAAAAAAAGACTGGTTCATAACATTTCTAGAGGCATTTGAGTGAAAATGAATCCAAAAGTAAGTCCGTTAAGTGCCATACGTGATACACGCTTTGGGTGATCTTATCTCGAAAGATAACTGAGTGGGCAGAAGATTATCCCGCAGTAGGTTGCCATTGCTTTCTACCGTAGACTGGTTGCCGACCAAGGCTATAGAACCCAATTTGTCCTGTTATTTAACCCATGACCAGTTTTCTTTTCTGCTTAATGTTACTTTTTATTATGCTGATCAGTCAGTTAAGTGCCATACGTGAAACACGCTTGGGTGATCATGTCTCAAAAGAGACATGACTGACTGGGCAGAAGATTATCCCGCAGTAGATTGCCATTGCTTTCTGTCGTAGACTGGTTGCCAGCTAAAGCTATACTCCAAAAACTTAAGTTATAAATGGACCTGAGTTCATCTCATCCTAGTCAGATAAGGCAAAGCTTATAGCGGGGTATCTGTTCTAGTGAAGGGTAATTGTATATTATTGCAGGTTAACGGAATTTGGCTTTGTGGTAGATAGTCCAATATAAGTCATAAAATGATTATAAAATCAAGAAAAGCAAATTGAGTTAAAAATAACATTTTTATATATACACATGTCAATTAATGTTTTACAATTAAAGCAATACTTGAATATAGGTCCAACATAGGTTAAAATGTTCATGACAAATAACAAGCTGAAAGAGATTTAAAGCTTAGGAATTTGGGAGCGTCGTGAGTAAGGAATGTCTTTGATGTAGTCGCTCCTTAGGTCAGTAAGTACTTTTGAGACAAGGAAGAAAGTAATGAGAGGTGAATGGAGGCGAACATTTTTTTTTTTTTTTTTTAATCATCTCACCCCAAGCAAGGCATTCCACTGCCACTATTGCGCATGGGGCTACATAGGGGAAGGTAAAGAGAAGGAGTGGATAGACATAGGGAATGTCAGGAGAAAGGTGACAGATGAGTAAGGATAGCGAGGATGAGGGTCGGGCAGATGGGAAGAGTGCTTGATAGAATGGGAGCAGGTTAGTGTGTTAGGAGGTGTTTATTGACCTTACATTTAAACTCCTGGAGATTGTAGCCGTCGGGGAAGCAATCGTTTGGAAGAGAATTCCACAGTCGGGAAGTGCGAGGAAAGAAACTGTTGGAGTAGAAGTTACGGCTGCATTTTATCGGTTTCACTGTAAAAGGGTGGGATCTAATTGCTAATCTAGTATCTCGTGCAAATTCGTATTTAGGGGGCACCAGTGATCTAAGTTCATCGGAGCAGAAGCCGTGAAAGTATTTATAGAAGAGACACAGGGAAGCCACGTCTCGCCGGTGGGAGAGAGACTGCAGGCGGTCTGCCAAGTCGGTATCTATCACATTACAGACCCTCCTCTGAACCTTATCGAGAAGCCCAAGGAGAACAGCAGGGGCACCCGACCAGATATGGCAGATATAGTAGCTGCTTGACTTAAGTCAAGGGGATATTGATTACACTCTTCTCCTTGGTGACTGTTTGCTGGGTGCTTTCTGTTTGGTTTTTTAAGATCTGCTTTTTGGATCAAAAACAGCTCGTTTGGGATTTCACACTTGAATTTGATTCTGGTCTTCCCATTGGCTAGTAAATAAAATTCGCGTAGGCTCGCGAAATGGAAATTTAATATTTGGTTAACTTTTATTTTTCAACCGGAAAATTTGCGCGAACCCGGATGCGCAACGACAACTTTTGGTCATTTGCCTTTTTGTTGTGTGAGAGCAAACATCCGGTCCATCGCTTTTGCTCGGTCGGTATCACCATAACCTCTTTAACACAAAATTTGCCTCTAACTCAATGACAAAGACCATCCACTTCCCAACTCTCTCCGTCTTACTGAGCGTAATATTTTTTATCACTGTTTAGAAAGTCTCAAGTATTGTCTCTCGCAGTAGTAGGTGTAACTTCCCGAAGTTATGACAACACTCCCCGTGCTAGGCGCACATTGTTTTTTATACAGGTTACATGGTACGAGCCACGACACAAAATATCTGTGGTCAGCTCGTTTAATCTGAATCTTTCACGCTCCTTGTTAACAATTCCAGCATATTGAACAAAATCTTCGTCTTCTTTTTTCGTCAGATTCATACATTTCTAATCTCTCTCTCTCTCTCTCTCTCTCTCCCTCTGTGTGTGTGTGTGTGTGTGTGTGTGTGTGTGTGTGTGTGTGTGTGTGTGTGTGTGTGTGTGTGTGTGTGAAAATTTGTTCGTATCATCTAGAATAAGGTAATTCCATCAGCTGGACACTCTCTAGCTCCTCGGGTCGAATACTCATTATCGCGGCACCATATATTTAACACTTTCCGTCCTCGGGTAGCTATCCTGGTCTCGGGACCGTATATCTAGCACTTCCACTTCACGGGCCTATTCCGGGCAACGTGCACCAGACTTAACTCTTCCACCTCAAGCTTCGGCGTCTTCCTCTTCGGGTTAAGGTGTCTATTCGGTCTTAACCGAACTTAAGGGGTTGACCGTAGGTCCCTGAGCATCCGTAGATCTGTCAACCGACTCACTGGTTTAAATTTGCTTTCTGCCTACGTTGCGATTATTAGATCCAGAAAGCTGAAGATGAAGACACGGCTGGGGAAGCCGGTGTTAAACATTTAGAATGCAGCAAAAAGAAATAGAAAGAAAAAACATAATGTCCGCAGAAAGCCGAACAACCAACTGTTCGATGGTTGCACTGTTAATGTCTTTTATATACAAGAAAAGAATAGAAAAAGAAAAAGGTTACAGAAAGTAAAAGTATTTTAGCATAATAACTCATACATTGCAGTCTAGACAAAGAGAGAGTGTATGGTTAACTTGCTGTTAAATCGTCTCAGAAGATATATAAACTCTTTTCAACAATGTTCTCCAGACTCTTCTGACGGAGTCATTTCTTCTCAAATGAAACACTGGGACCATGGTCCCTTTCAAAGGTGCTGGTACAAACGACGGCTGATGCAATTCTGATATTGCCGGGCTGGTGACGAACATTAAGTTTTATATACTCAGCGGTTTTTCACTGCGAACGCTACGACGAAGACGACATTTCTCAAAGTCCTTGTTTCTAACTCGTCAGCACTCTTACTTCAGCGAGTGGAGTGGGGAGATCCCGATCTCACATACGACCGTACGCTTCCACTATCGCTGTTCGACTTTCTCCTTCTTCGGCATTACGACGCGCTTATATAGGAAACCTGGGGTTATAAGCCAGGTTTCCTATATCCACGCGCTTATCGCAATTGATCACGAGTGTCTGTTGCTACAGCAAACAAAAGCGCTATTTCAATTTCATTTGCAAAAAATATTTTCGACCATTTCCACCGTTCTTCACAATTAGTTAACAAGATACATTTCGATGTTCAGTCTACTTCAAAATCTTTTTTATCAAAATATTATTTCGTTTATTCCTATTGTCTTCTGATGACACCAAATTTAACGGGCATATCTTATGCCTCGATCAAATTTCACCACCAGTAAACTTAACGTGCTAGATTATTTCACTGTTCAATTTAATATTGCCAGTTTACTGGAAGTGGAAATTATGTTAAAAAATTCTTAATAAAAACTTTAAAAAAAGAAACGAATAACATAACTTTTCAGCTGTTTCAGCCTTCTTCAGGTGCCAGGAATTTTGAACCTTTTAAATGTGTGTATGTGTTTGACTCTTTGTGTCACAGTTGTATGGGGATTCAGCTATGGCATTTGTCACCGCGTCGGAAGTGAAATAACTTGAGAAATTTTCCGTTTTCTTCTTAATTATTTCAATTAACTTTTGTAGTAGTTTCTGGAGTTTCACCTACTACTGATGTTGTTGTTGCTGTATTTTTACGACCTGAGTAAATATTTCTTCCATATTTGAAGTTTTTATACACACCAAAGAAAAAAATAATTCTAAAGTGGTTACATATACTCGTCGTTTTTGCTGTCATGTGCGTTGAAGCAAAAAGGACATTTTTCTACTTATAATTCAGCATAAGTTTCGATATACTCGTCACTCCTGTTTTAACTCATATGAATTTCGATTCCTCGTTGACACTTTTATAAACTCGTTTCAGGGCGGTAATAATATTAAGTTTTCCTTAAGCTACTCGTTGTGATGTCTATTTGAAATACGCTTGACTGACTCCTATTTCATTTTGAAATACACTTGACTAACACCAATTTAATTTAGAAATACTCTTGACTGACTTCAATTTAATGCTGAAATACGCTTGACTGATTCCAATTTAATTTTGAAATACTCTTGACTGGCTCCAATTTAATTTTGAAATACTCTTGACTGATTCCAATTTAATTTTGAAATACTCTTGACTGACTCCAATTTAATTTTGAAATACTCTTGACTGGCTCCAATTTAATTTTGAAATACTCTTGACTGGCTCCAATTTAATTTTGAAATACTCTTGACTGATTCCAATTTAATTTTGAAGTACTCTTGACTGGCTCCAATTTAATTTTGAAATACTCTTGACTGATTCCAATTTAATTTTGAAATACTCTTGACTGACTCCAATTTAATTTTGAAATACTCTTAACTGATTCCAATTTAATTTTGAAATACTCTTGACTGGCTCCAATTTAATTTTGAAATACTCTTGACTGGCTCCAATTTAATTTTGAAATACTCTTGACTGACTCCAATTTAATTTTGAAATACTCTTGACTGGCTCCAATTTAATTTTGAAATACTCTTGACTGGCTCCAATTTAATTTTGAAATACTCTTGACTGGCTCCAATTTAATTTTGAAATACTCTTGACTGACTCCAATTTAATTTTGAAATACTCTTGACTGACTCCAATTTAATTTTGAAATACTCTTGACTGACTCCAATTTAATTTTGAAATACTATTGACTGACTCTAACGGTGTGTTTTATAGACGCACTTAATTTTTTAGTTCTTTATTTAAATAATCTAGCTTTAAACTTAAATCATTTGTGTTACCGGGAGTGTATTAATTTTTTTTACAGCAGAACTGGGCAATATTTACAAAGTATAAAGAAAGATTACAATTATGACCATTTATTTTAATTATTGCTGACAAAAAAAAATCCAGCAATAACAATGAATGAAACATCCAAGCACAATAAAACATATTTTAAAATAATTTAGTGACAAAACTTTTTTGTAAATAACAGGTTTTATTGTAGACTTTTATTATATCATTATTATGATATATATCATTATTATATATATTATATCATTATTATGATATATATCATTATTATGATATATATAATTATTATGATATATATTATATCATTATTATGATATATATTATATCATTATTATGATATATATAATTATTATGATATATATTATATCATTAATATGATATATATTATATCATTATTATATTATGTAATTATCAATATCAGCACTATATAATCGCCTAACAACAGTAATTGATTCATAGCGTAACCTAAAAGTAAATGTCTTAATTAATCATGAAGTGAATTTAGATACAAATGGTATCGAGTTATTAAGGGGAAATCGGCAATGGTACGACTTATTTCGCATACTAGTTCATTATACCAGTTCACCTAAATGTCAACCCAAAAAATTGCCTTCTGTGACACCAGTTCATTTTAGTACAGCCAAATTATCAAGCTTAGATTTCCTTGTATAGAGTGTTGTCTCCCTTCCATATTTCCTTCAGGGGCATGTACTCGTCTCTTTTTTCACCTTGTCTGCTGATTTTGTCATATTCATTTCCAAAAATAAAATTGTTTCCTTGGATTTTACGCTCAAATATTGTATTCTTTTTACAATATGGCTTCAAACTGAATTTTTATATAGTTAATTATTTCGCAGATTTTTCTTAAATTAATGAATACAATCTTTTCAATATTTGTTCATTCTAGGAAAATACATCAGAAAAACCTCACTTATTAAAACATTGTCAGTCAGTCAATTAAGTGCTAAACATAATACACGCTTGAGCGATCATGTCTCGAAAGGGACATGTCTGACTAGGCAAAACATTTTCCCACGATAGGTTTCCATTTCGTTTTGCAGGAGACTGTTTGCCAATCAAGACTACAGAACCCAATCTATCCTACAATTTAACCCATAGCTAGAGGGAGAAGTGAATCCATACCTTTCCCAAGGGTATTTGCGCATAAGAGAATTAAACATATTCAACCGGAATTTGAACTCGACTCTCCGATTTCTCATTCCGAGCCGATATCTATTACACCACAATAAACATATATATATATATATATATATATATATATATATATATATATATATTAAAAAAGGATTAATTCAAAGATGTTGAATGGCCATTTCGATATGACGATCCCCACGGGGAGCGACACATCACCTCAGCAACAGAAAAAAACCTTTCAGAAACTGGAGAAAAATTAGTCTACTTTTCCTTTTTAAATAGATTGCAAAGAAATTAAAAAATAAATAATAATAAAATAAAATAAAATAAAATAAAAATATCTTCAGAAATTATAACATGGTTATATATATATATATATATATATATCATAATATGATATATATATATATATATATATATAATTCAATGTTATATATATATATATATATATATATATATATATATATATCTTCAGAAATTAAAACATGGTTATATATATATATATATATACATCATAATATGATATATATATATATATATATATATATATATATATATATTTTATATAATTAATATTTATATATATATATATATATATATATATATATACATAGAAAATAAGGAAGAGTTGGATTCAACCTGTTTTATCAGTGAACTGTCCAGAAATTATATTATGATATATATATATATATATATATATATATATATATATATATATATATCATAATATGATATATATATATATAAAATTCAATTTATATATATATATATATATATATTCAGAAATTATAACATGGTTTTATATATATACATATACACAGACATAATTTTACATATATACAACCATTGACATGCGCAGAGACACACGCACACGCGAGCTAAACAACCGAGGCTTACAGTCATAACATCATATGAACAGTATTGAACTTTCTCTCTCTATATATATATATATATGTATGACGTTTTGCACATGCATACGCATTTAAGTTTGTTTTATGGTTTTGCGTAAGTATATATTTATTCCCGCTTATGTGTTCATGCATTGAAATATGATTATGTCTATCCTGACCCCATTCATATGAGGCCAGTGATTTTATGAATCCGCCGTGACTGTATCCAATATGTAGCAATTTAGTTTGCCTAAAAGTTAACAGACAAATTGACATCTTCGATAAAAACTAAATTTTGAAATTTGTGTATGTATATATACATGGGTGTATTACTATGTATATGTTTTTTCTTACTAATGTTTGTGAATATTTCTCCATATGTGAATGTTTGTAAGTTTATTCATGTATGCGTTCTTTTTCTCTCCCCCGTCTAAAATATTAATAATTTTCTAAATCTACAAAATTGTTAAAATATATATACATATAGTTTTTTTTTCTTTTTTAGCAACAAAAATATAGTAGATATAATAGTTAATTAATAATGCTGATCTTAATTTTATAAAATTTTAATACCAATGCCCACCAAGATTAATTTTAAATCTTCCCACATATTCTCCAAAGTAAAAGTTGCTTTACTCTGATTGGTCCACATTGTACATACAATAATGCCTCCCTGATGAAAGAGGTCTTGCTTGTTCTTAACCTTTTAAAGCCATTCATTTGAAATAACAACATCACTTGAAAAGACACAAAAAGTGTCGAAACAAAATAGCTACTTTTGTAGTGATATTATAACATATCAATGTTATAATTTCTTAATAAATATTATTATTATTATTAGCTCTACTTTGTATTGAGCACTTTTTTAAAAATAGTGTTTCTTTGGATGGGGAATATTATTCCACCCATACTTGTATATAAAACCATATATACATATATATATATATATATATATATATATATATATATATATATACAGAAAATAAAACCATATATATATATATATATATATATATATATATATATATATATATATATATATATATATATATATATATATACAGAAAATAAGGAAAAGTTGGTTGCAACATGTTTTATCAGTGAACTGTCCAAAAGATATGCCTCCTTCTGCAGTAGAAAAATGAACAGAGAGAAACTTTTGATTTTTGTTTCAATTGGCAGTAAAACGCTTATTCTGATGCATCATGGGAGTTTTCTATATTTCATTTTTTTTTAATCTTCTTTATTGTTAATTACAATTCTAATCTGTATTTTAAAGAATTTTATTGCTTAACTTTTAATTTTGTTTTTATTTTTAATTATTTTTTTTCCAGACTACTATATAGTTCACTAATAAGGATTGAGGGTTATTTAGTAATTTATTTGTTGCTATAACTACAAATCTGATTTTTCATATAGTTTGTGCATAATGCGATCCCAGCTTCTGAGAAATATTAGTGAACCTATTGTATTCAAATATTGTAATACTAGGCATCATCCTGGACATATAGCAAGCAAACGGTCTTCATTGTATGTTGACAGTTTTTTTTTAATTCATTCCTCTAGTATGTACCATAATATTTTGTGCTGGATATGTTTCTATAATGTTCCTAAATTTTGAAAATTTCTATTTACAATATCAATCTATACCATAAATAGAGTTACTAGAATTAAAATTAGTTTGATATTTCATCCAGTTAGGTTAAAAAAAGATACCATGAGAATGTAAAGCTACAAGGTAGACTACAATCAATTAGTAAGTTAGTTAAGTGCCATACATGATAAACGCTTGGACTATCATGTATTGAAAGAAACATGACTGACTGGGCAGAAGATTTTTCTGTAAAAAGTTGGCATTACTTTCTGCGGTAGACTGGTTGCCAACCAAGTCTATAGTCTGTCTTGCTATTTAATCCATACCTGACGTCAGAAGAGACGCATTAGCGCTTAAGTGAATTAAACGAATTCTATTTGAATTCGAACTCAGCTCTCCGTGCCGACATCCACTGCACCACAACGCAATTACCGAAAATCCACGGATTTTAATCCCATCCAGAAAAATGTACCTGTGTATAGTGCAACCAGCAACTGAAAATACATTATTTTAAAAATCTTAATAAAAAATACTTTTTACATACGTTGCCCCCACCACTATCAATTAATTTCCTGAAAAAATTCGCGAGAGTTCGCCCGTATACCTAACAGTAATTAAATTCGGGAGTCATTGGAGAATGCTAATCAACTGTTTTTTTAAATTTTCCCTTTTTCAAAAAATCTGCTCTGAATTCTGAAAACAAAAATGCAATAAACTATGTTATTTTTTTATTTACATAAACTTTAATTGTTTTTATAAACAATATATATTAAGGATATCATAGTCTGAAAAGAAAGAAAATTTCAATAAATAATGAATTTTTACAATAATTGTTTTAATTTTTATTATTTTTATTATAATAATTTATAAAGTTTCAAAAATCTTTTAAAACTTCCTCCTTCATCGTTCACTCTAAGTTGTTAAATTAATACGTGATGACTGTATTTACTAATCGAAAATTGAAAAAGCTTAATACAAATAATCGAGCCATTCGATTTTTAAATATTTAAAACATTTTCTGTGCGTATGATGACCTATATATAAAGTGGCTGTACGTGATGTATATCATTAAAAGGTCACGTGTTTCAAAGATTTAACATTCAACAGGCTTTGCGAATCATCCCTTCAAAATTTAAAGCAAGATTTGTATTTTAATTCCTAATTCCCTAAAAAACTGTGTAATTCAAAATTTGTGGAGGTACCTAATAAAGAATGCGAAAAACCTATATTAAAAATAAAAATTAACAAATGCCATAACATTTAATAAATTATTGAGTTGCCTCTGTTGTTATATAATTTCATTCCGCTATTAAATTATAAAATTATTGTACAAGAAAGTTTTATATTATTTTAATTTTTATTTGTTACATCAAACATCTTCAAACGTAAGGCTATAAAACTAAACTAAGTAAAATTCTATAAAATATTGGATAGTTACTGAAAATATTGTTAATTTTTTAATTTTACTGTATAGTTAAAACCAAAAAAACAAAGTGTACGATTAAGCTAATATAAAATTATGTCAAATTCGTCTTCCATACTTAGCATTTTTTTAGGGCTTTTGTCTGTCATGTCAATTATCGGCTCTGATAACACGATGATAACCCCTGATAACAAGGCTACCGTAATTTAGGAACACCTTTATAATACATTTCAGGCAGTAAGCAAGTAATACTTGTTTCAAATCAGATTAAGATAAGATTAAATTTGCTAATTTGAATAAAATAATGTTTCAGCAAGCTATATTTTATTTTTGCAAGATTTTTTAAAATCGAGTATTGGCTTCTGTTTACAAAATGTGTTGATCGATGAAAAATGACCGAAAAAATGAAATTATTTTTAAAATCAGAAAAATTTAGATTCCAATCAATATAATTTCGGTTTGAAATACACCAGAATATTTTGCTTAATGGAATTAGTAAATTTGATCTCTTGACTAAAAATACTAAAATTAAACCTTCAAGAAAACGTTTTTATTTTTAAAAACTCAATTTAAATTTAGGTATTGAAAATGATTAGAGGTACCTATTTATAATTTGTTCAAAAACATTATCTGTGTATAGTAT
Organism: Ascarosepion bandense; assembly: GCA_037127315.1. Classification (NCBI taxonomy): domain Eukaryota; kingdom Metazoa; phylum Mollusca; class Cephalopoda; order Sepiida; family Sepiidae; genus Ascarosepion; species Ascarosepion bandense. Next base: position 277,844 of record JBBBDQ010000273.1, on the reverse strand, counting down.
GACACCCTATTTTTTTTTTTTGCATCAAACCTGATCATAAAATCTCACACTACACTCAAGTCTATATTGTACCTATTTTAATTCTCTCAAACTTATATTTATTTTTGAAATACTATATAATAATATTATTCATTATTTTAATTATTGATCATATAACTTTTCACATTGTCTTAAATGCAGATCACAAGGGGAAATTATATATATATATATATATATATATATATATATATATATATATATATATATATATATATAAAGATGTTGTATAAATAGTTGATTCCTTGTACCATGTTAGTAAGTACCTGACTTCTCCTTCTATGTTATATCTTTGCAAGAGTCTGATTAAACCAAAAATGGAATGCTACTAACATACTTGGACCGGGGCAGTTCAATCCTCCTTTTGCAGCCTTGATAGAGCTAAAAAACGTTTACTCGGCCTTGTGAGTGATTAATTATCTTCAACTCCAATCCCTTACCAACTGGGGAAATATTGCAAGCTTATTACTATCAATTCGATTTAAACATTTATGATTATTTAGAAAATTAGGGAGAAAATTAGTTGGAGAATATAGAATATGCTTGTACTCCAATTATCACTTCCTAATTTTCTAAATAACCATGAATTCGGCTTGTATTTGAAAATGGTTTATTTAGAATAAACCATTTTCACTATTTATTTTAAAATATCACCTGTAGAAAAACAGTATTGTTCTGAAGCATGAAAATTTTTCTGTAGTGTAATAATGCATTACATTAATACATTACAGTACGCTCTCACATCCAGATTGAGCACGATGAAGGAATGGTAGAAATTGAAAAAACAGTAGCTACTCACGCATCTATGCATTGTTCAGTCAGTAATAAATTTGAACACACTCGGCTACTGGCGTATGTTTACACTGTATATAACACGCTGAAGTTGTACAGAGCATCAGAAGCTCAGAGGTAGAAACACCAACTGATGTCAATTCGGTCGGGTTTCAATGCTGGCTAGAAGCAAATCAGAAGTCTAACCATACTGATGAGCTGTGATACAGCGAAACGGAACTGTCTGCGGATATATATATATATATATATATATATATTAAAATACTTTAATCCAAAACGGAAAAGTAGGAAGGTAAATCCCAAGAACCTGATCCTAATTAATATAAAAAATTTTAATATTAAAAAATGATACAGATCTCTCTTAAAGATTTTATGTTGAAATGTTCATTCAACATTTTTGAATTTTGAAAATTTATTTTAATATATATATATATATATATATATATATATATATATTTGAAAATTTATTTTAATATATATATATATATATATATATATATATATATATATATAATGTCTGCGGGTATATATATATATATATATATATATTATTATTCTGCATATATTTAGGTATTTGCTGTAAACAAAAATCACTATCACCGAAAATGTATAAAATGTATAAAAAAATTCACTTAAGAGCAATGATTATAAACTAAGCATTTCTTATTCATGCATTTCTCTTCAACTGCATCTTGGTGTAAATTTTTCTTGCATCTTAGTGCAATTTTTTTTTCATCTTGGTGTAAATTTTTCTTGCATCTTAGTGTAATTTATTTCTTGTATATTCGTGTAAATTTTTCTTGTATCTTAGTGTAAATTTTTCTTGCACCTTGGTGTAATTTTTCTTGCATCTTGGTGTAAGCCTTTCTTATATCTTGGTGTAAACCTTTCTTGTATCTTGGTGTAAACCTTTCTTGTATCTTGATTTATATCATTCTAGCATCTTGATGCAAACCTTATAAGAAAATGTTTTCTTGCCAATAAATCCAATATTTGTTTTTTGTTATATTTTTTGTTTTCTTGTTAATATTTATAATTTTAAATCAATTATGGGTGCTTCAACTTTAGCTTAGTGCTTAGGGAGTGCGTGCATTCTTGTGTACGCGTGCCTGTATGTTCGCGTACCTGTATGTTAAAATTTTACTATATGTTTAAAGTTTTACAGTAAGAGTATACAAGGGAAATAATTCTGTAAAATACTTTTCCCTATTAAAATGTTGAGTTATTTCCCTTTAAATACTTTAATCCAAAATTTATTTTACAAGTTGTCGATGATTTTTACAACTTTAAAAATTATGACTTATATACACTGGCAAATAATATTTTCAATGCTAAAAACCCTCACAAAATATATATTGCTATTCATGCTGAAATTATGTAATCAACTGATTCCAATCAAAATGTAATTGATAAATAAATTAATTCTTTTACTAACTGGTATTTCGATAATACGAATCTGATTTATAATGGACACTTATGGACATTTTTTAACAAAATAGTGAGATTTTTTTTGCATAATTTTATCCTCTACAGAGACTAATAAAATGTAACTATTCATGTTAAATATAAATACTTAAATATATAACGATATTAATGTTAACGTGTTAAAATAAATTAGACTATAATGTTTAACGTTCATGTGTTGAAGTTATGATTTATTTAATGATGATGTGGTGATTAGTAGTAAAGTGTACTGAAATATACATTTTCCTCTTTACTATTAGAATGACAGAAAACTCTCTCTCTCTCTCTCTCTCTCTCTCTCTCTCTCTCTCTCTCTCTCTCTCTCTCCCACTTAACACATACATTATTTTCTTTCTTTCAGTTCTTCCATATTTCTAATAATCTAGATTATGGCTTATTTGGTTAACTGACGTCATGCAGAAATCAACCAATGACTAATGCACCCGCCAAAATCAACAAGAAACGCGTATGCGTTAAGTAAGTATAAAAAGAACAGCAAACACGTGCATAATCTCTTTTGCCTTTCTTCATTTGGTCCACAGCTCGCACACACGTGCGTCTGTGAGTTCGTGTCAACTGTCGGAGATTTAACCAATACACCAGCAAGCCAAAGGAAGATGTGCTTTACGTAATATTCACGAAAAGAATATACAGAAAACCACACACTCAAATACCCGGAACAAATTATAACATAGCACACGCAAACAGAAACCTGCTACTATATTCCACCGGACAAACACCTGACTTTTACTCGTTTATTATCTCAACTACATCTCTACCATAATGATATTGCCTCATCAACAGATGTGGCCTGAAAAAGGATAGTATAAAAATGTAGAAATCAATATATTTAATCCTACATCAGATTTATGCTAAATCTATTTCACTATGCAACAATAAATAGAAGACTGCAATCCAAAAAAAACTTTCCAAAAGGTGGAAACATCAGCAGTTTGTCCATATTCTGCTGGTGTCAGTTTGAACTGGTGCTTTCTTTTTTTCTCTTTTTCCATAGTGTAACTATTTTGCGTAAAGTTTGTATTTTCTTGATTTTATATGAAATCTCGGAAGTTTCCGCTTTCCAAAATTACTTTTTGTAATTATTATTTAAGATTAAGAGAAAAATGGAGGCTTCGTTTTTTACTTCTGATATCTGAAAAACATGGGTTACTCTGACGCCTTATTCTTTTTCATATATTAGTGTAACCATTTTGTTTAATGTTCGTATTTTCTTGATATATGATAAAAACTTGAAAATGATATTTTATAATTATTGCTTAGACATATTGAAAGAAAAAAAAGGGGCGTTGGGACGCTAAGCGAATATGGTTTACATGAAAAGTTACATCAATATTTTCAAACAAGAAACAATAACACAGGGGAAATAACTTTATATACAGTTTATTACAGCTTATGGGTAAACGAAGATCGTATTATAATTACATTTAAACATTTCAGCATCCTGAAGGCCTTGGAAGCATCCTGAAGGCCTTGGAAATTAGCGATACAAATTCTGGCTTTTAGTTAGTTTCGGAACGATCGTAGAGAATTTGGAACTATCTTATACACAAGACAATCTAAATTAAATAACAGTGAAAATAATTCTTGAAAATTGTTCAAGGGAGGTAACTGTCACTATGCATATTTGGTTTGAATTGCTTTAAGTTGTATTAAGTGCAGAGGTGATCTTACCAGATGTCTGGGATTTCCAGAAACTGTGAATTCATGGCATACATAAATCAAGAGGGAAAATATTTTTTATTCTATTTCCTTTTTTATTAAATGGTCCCGAATTAATAGGTGGTTTTATGGCCTGAACTACATTTTATTGATGATAGTCAAGTTGTTTTAAATTCTGTATTTACTATTCAAAGTAATTCAGATTTCACTGAAGAATTAAAAACTGGCGCTAATTAAGCATGTGTTATAACCTTTACCGAGACTATCAGGAGTTACTTCCTTTGGAAGCGTTTATTATTTGGATACTCCCTGTTTTCCTCACCCCATTTTTTTGTTTCTTTTATTCATTTGTTTTTTATTTGGACCAGAAATAAAGTTACAACACAGTTTAACCAGGGTTTTTATTTTCGTTAAATGTTATTATTCCAATGCTGGCGTAGTGACAGTGAAACATGTTTATCTACATTTCTAAAAGCCTGCTAACCATTACCTGTACGTGGAGTAATGTTTAGCAAGTATGTCTCACTAGAATATGTACCACCTCTCATTTTCGACATCTAAATCTTAAAGTGGATTTTTACAAATAAAAAACTATTCATGAAACTTTTATTTTAGTTTTAACTGAAAGGTAATTGATGAAATTTACTATTTCCAGTTAGCACACTCCACCCACGTCTATTGAACAGGGGAAGAGGCTCATCACTTGTTTCCTATTTAAGATGCGGTTTCCGGTTTTCTCTTTTCCAATCTTTTCACTCTTTTCGTTTTTTTTTCCCCCAATTGGAGTAGATATACTAAACTATCGCCCGGTTCACACTCCACCCACATCTATTGAACAGATGAACAGGCTCATCCCTTGTTTCCTATTTAGGATGCGGTTTCCGGTTTTCTCTTTTCCAATCTTTTCACTCTTTTCGTTTTTTTTTTTAATTTTTTTCAAATGGAGTAGATAGACTAAACTATCGCCCGGTTCAATCTCCACCCACATCTATTGAACAGGTGAAGAGGCTCATACCTTGTTTCCTGTTTAGGATGCGGTTTCGGTTTTCTCTTTTCCAATCTTTTTACTCTTACGTAGCCCCCTGCACATCAGTGGCGTTGTCACCTTGCTTGGGGTGATATGATTAAAAAAAGAAAAAAATACTCTGGTATATTTCAAACAGGCATTATATTGATTGGAATTTAAAATTTTTAATTTTGTGTGTGTGTGTGTGTGTGTGTGTGTGTGTGTGTGTGTGTGTGTGTGTGTGTGTGTGTGTGTGTGTGTAAATTCATTCTCGGTTTTGAAATTTTGAAAAAATAAAATATACATTTGTGACACATGATTTTGGAAAATTAGCAAATTTAATGTTAAATTAATCTGATTTACATAAGTATTACGAAATTTAAAATAAAACTATTTCTTAAACCGAGAGATGAACTTTTTAATCTTTTCCCACCGTATATCAAATGTGCTGACAGGTTGACATGCGAGATAAGATAAGTGTATGGAGATCACAAATGACATAATTGTACAAAATTTGTTCGTATAAAAGGAAGAAACTAATTAATACTTGTGTTAAATCAGATTAATTTAACATTAAATTTGCTAATTTTTCAAAAATAATGTGTCTCAGATCAATATTTTATTTTTGGAAGATTTTTAAACCAAGAATTAACTTTTGTTTATAAATGTGTCGATCGTTCAAAAATGGCCGAAAAATTGAAAGATTAAAATTATAATTGAAAATTTTTAGATTCCAACCAATATAATTTCTGTTTGAAATACATCATCAGAGTATTTTGCTTACTAGAAATAGTAAATTTAATCATTTAGCTTTCAATTAAGACTGAAATAAAAGTTTTAAGAAAACTTTAATATTTTCAAAATTCAAGTTAAATGTTAGTTATCGAAAATGAGTTGAGGGACCTGGTGTTAAATCAAAAAGTGAACAAAATCGTGCTAGTGCATATGAACTTAAAAAAATGAAATGTTATCATGACCCGCATTATATTTCAATATCCAAAAACCAGTAGCTCGAGCCCTCAACAGATTTTGCCGAAGAACATCAATCAGCTGTTGCTAATACCAATTCTGTATGAGCCAGCCAATCTTTAACGTTAGTTAAACAAGAGTTATAATCCTTACCGAGATTACCATGAGTTACTCCCCTTGAATCGTTTAACATTGAACGCTGCCTTTTTTTTAATTTTTTATTTTTTTCATTGTTTTTTTATTGATTCACTCGTTTTTTCTTTGGGCCAGAAATAAAGTTACAACTCATTTTAACCAAAAGTTTTTATTCTTATTGAAAATACATTATAATTATTCCAGGTACCTCCATTAATTTGCTGAAAAAAGAGCATATCATCATGAAAAAAAGCCCAAAACTTGATAAAAAAAAAAAAAAAAGAAAAAATATATATTCAAAATGTTTATTTCATTATTAAAAGAAAAGACCAGAGTTTTTTTGTTTTTTTTTTGTTTGTTTTTTTTTTTTTATCCTTTCTGGTACGTTCAAATTTTTTGTTAAAAGTCTCGTTTTTCTTGCTTGATTCGATGTGTGTGCCAAAATTAGTACGGGAAATTTTTAACGACTTTTTTTGGTTTAAAACACATTTTTTAGAAATTCTTGCAAATATCATATAATTGTCGGTCTTTAACTTAATTTTCAGGGCACATTTACAAATGAATTAAATTAATATTTGATTCTTTTTTTTTTTTTTTTAGAAAATCTTGTGAATTTTTTTCTTTCTCTTTCACCTGTTACCCGTGTCGGATTCGTAATTGTACAAAAATCCTAGCATACACACCTATACCTTTTTCAGAGCCAATTAAAAAAAAGCAGACTCATGATATTCATACATCAATTCAATTTTATTTAACAGTGGCTTATAAATTTTAACCTGAAAAATAGCCGTGCAGACGTCTTTGCCAGCAAAATGGATACATTTCTTTTTTCTAACCCATCTCAAAATTTATAAAACATACCATCGGAGCTTCTTCTGAACATCTGAAATACATAAATACCGTAAAGTTTCGTCCAGGCCATTCTCTCATTTTCTCTTTTTTTACTGCATTCTTCTCTTTTCCTTATTTACTATCTGTAAAAAAAGAAAGGAAAATCAAAAACACTACTTCTGTCCTCTTTTGTCAACGAAGAAATCAACACACATATATAGCGAAACAGAGATGCGTGGACTCATATACAAATCCATTTCACATCATCCGATCAACTTAAGAGAAAATTAACTACAAGACACACACACCCGGAAGAGAGACTTTTCATTGCAGACTTCAAATACTTATTTTTGTTGTATCCTTTAAATAGGTTACAAACAGACAAGGTGGAACTAAGAGTAGAAGAACAGCAACACGTGCGTAAATGAAAGAAGTGAGATTTATTAACAAGAGAATACACTTTACGGCAAGACAGGGAATCTAGTGGCATGCTATTGCCGAAGCAAGAGTATTTGCAGCCTTCCCCCTGAGGTAGGTCTGCCACAAGGTCGATTTATGTGAGACCTTTGAGCTCTTAAGCTCACTCAAACAAAAATATCCCTTAGACTCAGCTGGGTCGGGCTCTTGTTTTTTTCAACGCAAGCGAGACTTTACCCTTCGGCGGACCTTCGCTTGGGTCCCTCTCTGCTCTGACGCAGAGAAGTAAACAAGAGTACTTGCTACGGACTGATCGCTCAGTCCGTACGCAAGCAGCCTCGTTGCCGAGGCAAGGTATTTGCCACCTCCCCACTAAGATAGTTGTGACACAAGGTCTATTTATGTAGGATTCCAAGCCCTTAGATTCGGCCAGAAATATCCCGCAAAACTGTGTTGCTAAAATTTACTGTACATATTTTCTGCATCAAAAAATAAATAAATAAATAACGGTTGACAAATTGCTAGCGTTCATTGGAACGTGAAAATTATCCAAAATGGATTTTTTTAATGTTCTATGGTCATGCACGTGTTAAAGCATGAAAAAAATGTTCTTTTTAAAAACATTTTACAAACGCTGATTCTATTATTTTTTGTTACCATAACTCACACCCCTGAAGATGATCTCGGAAAGAGGTTGAAAGTACTTTGGTACCTTGAGAAAGTAATGATAATAACATCTGTCAACGTTACTGCTTATTTCTGGCATCTTTCAATTACAGGTTAAGAGGCTCATCCCTTGTTCCCTGTTTAGGATGTGGTTTCCGGCTTTCTCTTTTCCAATCTTTTCACTATTACGTAGCCCCCTGCACATCAGTGGCGTTACCGCCTTGCTCGGGGTGATACGATTAAAAAAAAAAATACGCGAAAGATTATCCGTGAGTTTGAACAGATTTGATTAAAAATATACAAACATAAAGTTTGCAATTTATTTAATCTGACATATATATATAGAGAGAGATCTGTTCCGCCGTATCACAGCTCATCAGTACGGTTAGATTCCGATTGCTTTTTTTACCCAGGATTGAAACCCGACCGAAATGGCGTCAGTCAGTGACTCTACCCCTGAGCTATGGCCGTTCGGTGGAAGTATATATATATATATATATATATATATATATATATATATATATATATATATATATATATATATATATATATATATATATATATATATATATATATATATATATATATATCCTCGCTTTTTCAGCAATGGCAAAACGAAAATTTTATTTACTCAAATTCAAATGTATTAAAAGATTCTATACCGGTAGAAGTCCACAGGAAAATAAAATGGGGTGGGATTAACAATTTTTTAATTTAAGGAAGTAAAAATGGGAAAGCAGACAGATATAATCGTTTCACCCCAAGCAAGACAGTACTGCCACTGGTGCGAAGGGAGTTGCATAAGAAGAAGAGAGTGAAGAGAAAGAGGAATCAGTTAAAGTGGGTGTCAGAGAATGAGTAAGGGAACAAAGGAAACACTGGTGTGAAGAGAACTGCGTGAGAGTAGAGCGGAAAGGGAGAAGAACAAGATACAGAGAGGTCGGTGAAAAGAAGGCGAGTCAAAGAGATAAGAGATGGCAATTAATGTTGCATTTAAGCTCTTGGAGATTGTAGTTATCAGGGAAGGAAGTAAACAAGGGAGTTTCACAAGCGGGAATTGGGAGAAAAGAAAATGATAGCATATAAGTTACGGTTACATTTGTTTGTTGCTAGTCTAGTAGCTCGAGTAAATTCATGCAGAGGGGGTACCATGGAGTTAGGCTCATCGGAGCAGAAGCCCTGAAAGTATTTATAGAAAAGACAGAGAGAAGCCACATTACGTCAGTGAGAAAATGCCTGGAGTTGAGCTACCAGGTCAGGATCGATTACATTGCAGGTTCTCCGTTGGATTTTGTCAAGAACCTCGAGATGAACAGCAGAGACACCCGACCAGAGGTGACGACAGTATTCAATGCACGGCCGGATGGTAGATTTATATATGTGCAAAATAAATTCAGATGAGAAAAACTTCCTGGTTCTACATAATGAAGTGATCTTCCTAGCAGCAGATTTAGCTATGGATTCCACTTGAAGTCGGCTGAGAGAGTTTTTGTGCCAAATACAGGTGGATGATACCAGAATCAAGTAGGTACAAAAATTTAAATACCTAGGAAGTGTTATAACAGGAGATGGAAAGTGTGACACAGAGATCCGAAGGAGATTTGGCATGTCGAAGGAAACATTCCAGAAGTTGAGTAAAATATTAAGAAACAGGACAATTTCACTAGAAACTAGGAAGAGAGTACTGGATTGCTACGTGCTGTCCGTCCTTCAATATGGTAGTGAATGCTGGACAATACCATCAAAGATGAAGGAAAAACTTGAAGCAACTGAAATGTGGTTTTACAGAAGGATGCTGCCAATATCATGGATCGAGCATGTGAGCAATGATGAGGTCTTGGAAATGATGGAAATAAAAAGGAATTAATACTGAGCATCAGGAATAGACAGCTGAAGTTCCTGGGACACGCAATGAGGAAGGAGGGCTTGGAGAATCTGATACTAACAGGCCAGATAGAAGGAAAAAGAGACAGGGGAAAGCAGCGGATAACATATTTGAAGGACCTAATCAGGTGGATGACGGAACGAGGATTGCATGATGTAGCAGGAGAAGGCGTGCTCAGAGCCATCAGGGATAGGGAAAAGTGGAAGGCCATGATCACCTACGTCCTGAAAGGACAAGGCACATAGAAGATGATGTAGGGTAGGAGCGATTGTCTATGGTTGTTAAAGGATAGCAGCTTCGTTTAGGAAGCATTAAAATTTACGGCTATTTCTTACCCCATTCTACCACAGATAGGAGGTAATTTTCAAGATCAGCTGTGAGGTTTGTTTTGTCTGCCTCGGCAGACGTTTTATCGAAGCGGGAGTAAATGGTGGTGTCGTCAGCGTAGGTGCCTAATTGGGATCTGATTACATCACGAAGATCGCTAATGAAGATCAGAAAAAGCGTAGGACCTAAAATAGAGCCTTGAGGGATACTTGCGTCAGTATGATAGTATCTGGAAGCATGCCCATTCAATGCAACCTTCATTACGTGATTTGAAAGGAACGACTTAATTGGACCAAACAAGCGTCCAGTTATACTAAAGCCCTATAACTTGCGTAGAAGGCCAGCATGCCAGACTCTGTCAAATGTTTTGAAGATATCTAGGGCAACAGCTCGAGCTTCGCCGTTCTTTTCGAGAGCCTGGTATATATACTCTTTGATGGTCGTTAGCATATCAGCAGTAGACCTGGTGAAGCGGAAACGATTCTGTGAGAGGTTGTGAGCTGTGAGATGTTAAACCATTTCAGCATTCATAATAGCCTCAAACACTTTACCAAAAATCGGTAGGAGGCTGATAGGGGGATAATTAGTGGGGTATGAGGGTTATCCAGAGTTCTTAAATACAGGAGCCACAGAAGATGACTTCCAGCAGGCAGGAAAGCAAAAAGCAGAGAGGCGGTAGTTGTAGAGTTTGGAGAGGACAAAGGAGTGTTCAGGGGTACATTTTTTCAGGACAATGATTGGGATTCCGTCACCTCCGCTCGTCTTATAGGGGTCAAGCTTCGAAATTATGTTAGAGACCAGTGAGGAGGTGATTTGAACGTCACTCAGTTCTAGACGGAAAGTCGGGTGGGGTTACCCAGAGGAATCTAATGTTGAGTTGGTAGAGAATCTGCGAGCAAAGCACTCGGCCTTGCCCACTGAAGATGTGGGGACCTCAAATTTATTGCGTAAAGTGAGGATTGAGGACTTGCTGCTGTTTAACACACTTTTACAGAGTCGTCAATAGTCTTTGGAGCTGAACTTAAGGCATACTATACTCTGCTTCATTCTCTCAGCAAACAAAAGCTTGGCATCATTTAGTATACACTTGCACTCATTACGCACAGAGGCAAAAAGGCGTCTATTATGGTCAGGCGCCTAGCTCTGATAAAGCCGGAAAAAGTGATTCCTGTGGGCAATAGTGGCCGAGGAAGCAGGGGAGAACCAAGAGGACGAATGGGGTCTAAGTCGTAACTTTCTGGATGGGATGAAAGCATTGATGCCAGTTAACCCAAGAAGAGACCTTGGAATTGCAGTATACAATGGGAAGACTAAAAACATTGTTCCAAAAGGGACATCACACAAGAAATCGTGGAACGACTTCCAGTCTGCTCATAGGTAGCAGCAATATATTCTGCTGGTCGGAGGTTCCTGGGGAGAAGGGAAGTGGAAGGAGAAGTGGAAGGAGATATTAACGGAAACCACAGCATGATCAGAGTTGCCAAGATAGAACAACTGCATGTCATGGCAAGTGTCAGGGATAGAAGTGAAACAGATCTAGCAATGAGTCAGATCTATTAGGGTTATTAGAAAAACGCGTTAGGAAGTCCACCACTTGCGTAAGGGATTGAGTGACTGAAAAGCTAAGGGTATGGATACCGGTAAGATCTGTAACAAAGTTTTCCAGCCCCTTGGCATGGTCGACATTTAAGTCTCCGAACACAAATATATGAGCCAACGGATGAGAGGAAATGGCCTTATCTATAGAGTTCGAGATGTTGTTAAGTACGGAACAATCAGGAGATGAAAGAAGTAAGCGGTGGAGAAATAAAAAAATAACTAACTGAGCTTAGTAGAAAGAGACGGAGACACATGTAGGAATGATCTGGAAATTCAAGAGAAATCATCCTAACTAGAGCAAGATGCTCGCTAACATAAACGCCAATTCCATGCATATGAACATTAGAATTCTTTCTAAAGAGAAGTTTAGCAGGGATATAGAACTCAGAGGAAAGAATAAAAAGGCCAAGGAGTTTAACAGAAAGCTAAGCTATCAGGTGAGTTTACGCGGAGAAAGGATTCAACGTTGCAAAAGATGATACGGATATCACGGGTATACAAGAAAGAGACATTAACAGGTTTAGGTGGTTTTTGTTTAGGTAGTTTCGTTTTAATTCTTACTTTGTGTGATGTCATAATTAGAGACTTTTGGTAAGGAGAGGCCTAGAGTAGTAGTATCAGTCGGTCGTAGGAAGAAAACTGGCACAGACTGCTGCATAATGTGGTCTCAGGGTTGCCCACCGAAGCACTTGCAGGAACACCCATCCATGCACGATATAGCACTACGAGAAACCCCGATATTATTCAACAGCCTCTCAACCAGGAAACTGACAACCAAGTACTCTCAGAATGAAGAGACGTTGCTACCATCCAGACACATTACAAAAAGCTTGCGACAACACCACTATTAAGACCTGAGTAAAGGAAAGAAACCGGGAACCCCTTCCTAAACAGGAAACAAGAGATGAGTCTCTACTTCTGTTCAAAAGAAGAAAGAGGAGTATGAACCGTGAGATAGTAGGGTCTATCTACTCCAATTTAAAAAAAAACAAAAAAAAAAACACAAATTTACTAAATTTTAACTTACTAAAGGTCATGATACCCCTTGATAGTCACTACATGAGAATTTTAAAATACTTTTCCTTAGAAATTTAAAGGAAAATAAAAAAATATTATCAGCCAAGACGACTAAAAGAGCTAACTGAAATCTTAACTGACGCAAGTATATTTCAAAATTTATCCAACGCTATATGCAAAAATAAAAATATTTTTTTCATCATGATGAACTTCATTTCACTCTTCAAGCAGTTGTTACTAATTCAGTCGGTGGATAGCTTCATTGACCATAACACATTATATCCAAAATATACACAAGAGAGAGAGAGGCGGGGGAGGGATGGTGTCAGAAAGATGAAAACTACCCTTAACTGGAATTCAGGTACCTACAACTTCAAAGGAAAAATAAAACCAGCCTTTACTGACAGGACAACTAAAAGAGCTAACTGAAATCTTCACTGACACAAGTATATTTTAAAATGCATCCAACGCAAGATGAAAATTTTTGAAAATCAGACGATTAGAAAAAGAGTCAATCAAGCTTACCAGAGGTGAAATCTGCTGCCATCAGAATATCAACCAAGTTGAGTGAAACTTAAAATTCATCATGGTGAATTCCATTTTCCTTTTTAATCAGTTGTTATTAATTCACTCGGCGGGTAGCTTCATTGACCATAATACATATCCAAAATATACACGAGAGAGAGAGAGAGAGAGAGAGAGAGAGAGAGAGTCAGTGAGTCAGTGAGTGAGAGTGTGTGTAAGAAAGCTGAAAACTACCCTTAACTGGAATTCAGATTCCTACAACTTCAAAGGAAAAATAAAATCAGCCTTTACTGCCAGGACGACTAAAAGAGCTAACAATTGTTATGTTATGACTTGCTGTCAATAAATAAAACGATACTATACTAAACTATAAATATTTTTTATTGTTACAAACGGATATTGGCATTCGCATCTGATTTAGTATTGCAGTTACTTCTACAATCCCACGTCCATGTATCTGTACGGATATTATGCATCGTATAAGGTAAAACGTATATGATAAGGTCATAGCGGGTATATCTTATTTATTCTTTTTCTAGTTGTAGTAGGATTCCGTTATAGTGAAGGGTAATCGTATACCGTTGCAGGTTAACGGAATTTGGCCTTATGGAAAGATAGCCCAATATAATTCATAAAATGATTATAAAATCAAGAAAGGCAATTTGAGTATAAAATAACATTTATATATATATATATATATATATATATATACACGTATCAATTAATGTTTATACAATTAAAATAATACTTGAATATAAGTCCAACGGAGGTTAGAATGTTCATGGAAAATATAATGCTGAAAAAGATAAAATGCTTAGGAGTGAAGGCAAGGGGATGTTCATTTTGAAGTTGCCGCTTCTAAGGTTAGTAAGTCAGTAAGTACTTTTAAGGAATGTCTTTGAAGAGGTTAGTAAGTACTTATGAGACAGTGGAGAAGGAAAGAGGCAAGCATAGTAGCCGCTCGACTTAAGTCAAGGGAGAAACTAATCTGCTCGTCTCCGCCGGTCTGTCTGTCTAACGATGCTTTTTTGTCTCGGCTTTTTATATCTGCCTTTTGGATCAAACAGCTTGTTTTGGAATTTCATACTTGAATTTGATTCTGGGCTTCTCATTGGCTGGTAAATAAAATTCGCGTAGGCTCGCGAAATAGAAATTTGATATTTGATTAATTTTTATTTTTCAACCGGAACATCTGCGCAAACTCGGATGCGCACGACGAGTTTTATTCATTTGCCTTTTTGTTGTGAGAGAGCCAACATCCGGTTTCTCGCTTTTGTTCGGTTGGTATCACTACAAAGTCATTTCAACTCACTTGACATATAATAGCAATAATATTGGTCATATTCATATGCTATTGATTTTTAGATTGAGTTTGAAATTCATCAGGAACACTTGTAGGATTAGCATGTAATAGTAATCAACATTACGAATTTATGATGCAGTACTAATGTAACGCCTTCTTTATCAGCCTATGGTTCACGGGAACCACTTATAGCTTTCTTCTCCCTCCGGTCGTCCAAAACGTTCAATACTGCGGTTGATAGATGAATTGGTCTCTTCGACTCCCGACCTGTTCTGCTCCCACAAGGTGATTAATTTGATTGCAGGCAGGCAGGCCAAGATTCGATTCGTCACCAGTATTCCAGCATCGGGCTGGTTCGAATAGAGAGAAGACATACAGTAAATGAAAGAGAAAAAATATCACGGTTTATCTCCAGTAAAGTGTAGAGTAGTTTCATTAGGACATAAATGGATAACTTGTTTAGTTTAATATATAACAGCCGAATTTATTTGGTAATTTTTCAGGTTGTTGTGGAGCGGCTGGTATTTCCTGTAAATGGCTTTGTTGTTCTGCTGTATCTCTTTGAATTGGCCTGGCTGAGAACATTCAGTGAGAGTCTCTCATTAATGTTTGCCTATCATCCGCTGACTTGACTGTGTTTTCTGATGGGGTGACCTATTACACAGAAGTTTCGTATTATTTTGAGGTCGTCACACACTGCAGTCACCATGCCGCTTTTTCTTTGGATGATATGGTTTCGAATCGAAACGCAGGGAAATATTGTTGTGTCTACTTTGTTTGACAAGCACGCTGTCTTGTTGTGACGCCTTCTTTATCAGCCTATGGTTCACGGGAATCACAGATAGCTTTTTCTCCCTCCGGTCGTCCAAAACGTTCATTACTGCAGTTGATCGATGAACTGGTCTCTTCGACTCCCGACCTGTTCTGCCCCCACAGTGTGATTAGTTTGATTGCAGGCAGGCCAAGATTCGATTCGTCGTCAGTATCTTCACCTCGGGCTGGTCCGAACAGAATGAACACGCACAGTAATAAATAAAAAAACACTCGAAGTAAAATGAAGAAAAAATATCACTGTTTATCTCCAGTATAGTATACAGTAATTTCGTTAGTAGTGGTTTACATGCAGGGTTGTCAAACTAAATAGACTCAAAATCAGTCGAAGAGACTAACTCGTCGATCGACAGCAGTATTTAACATTTTGGACGACTGGAGGGAGAAGAAAGCTATATATTGTTCCCATGTGCCATAGGCTGATAAAAAAAAAGGTGTCACAGCTGGGTGCCGGTGACTATCGGATTAACCTCGGGTTGACCACAACCAAACCAAGAATCCAGTCAACGGAAAGAAGTAAGAACCAACGGACTTTGTCATTTCGACCATACGGTTCTAAACACTCCATATTTTTTCTCTTCTTTGTCTCGCAGTAAAACCGAACTGAAAGCAACTCGTGAACAAGTGACAGCAGAACTGAACTGAAAACAACTCGAGAAAAAGTGACAGCAAAACCGAACTGAAACAACTAGGGAACAAGTGACAGCAAAACCGAACTGAAAACAACTTGGGAACAAGTGACAGCAAAACCGAACTGAAAATAACTAGGGAACAAGTGACAGGTTTCCAGTTTTTTCCCTGAAATTTCTTGATTTCTGTTGTAGCATCTCGCCAAGACGATTTACTATTTTGTTTCGATTTTTTCGATTTCTCTCGATTGAATCAACTAACTTAGCACGAGTAACCACGAGTCAGAGAGGGTCTGAGGTGGTATTGGTTGACGATGAAGTATCGGTGCAGTGACCTTCGAACAGCCTAAGAGAAATTGAAGGGGAACCAAAAAAATTAAAAGATTGACTTTTGTCAATCATAAAACTAAAATCGTTTATGGTCTCCCGGTCAGAAAGACCGTGTATGTGGCATGGAATGCCAAAATAGGGAAGGAATCAGAATCCATTAATCAATCTTATTAGAGGACTCCTACCTGGCTTCGGCGAGGTTGAAAGAGCGAATTACACAAGAGTTCACCGACAAAGAGAAGGCGATAGAGGCCATGAGGTCCTTACTAAAGTTAGCGCAGTTAAAGAGACCTCCGGAGTGTTGGGGGCAAGCGTAGAGAAACTGGCCAGTTTGGATTTTCCAGAGAACGTAAGGGCCGATACTGTGGTGCAGATCCAGTTAGCCAATCTGTACGTGAAGGCACACAGTGAGAAGCGCCCGCACCACGATGTCCTAAAGGCGGTGGTGACCCTTTAAAAAAAGCTTAGGGGTCTGGAAAAAAGCCAGAAAGAGTATTCAGATACAGATGGTCGTAGGGACAAGGGACCTATAAACCCAAACCAAGTCGGATAGGACTGGTATGTTGGCCCAGTGAGTATGAGGGTCAAAGGGCGGTAGATTGTCCAACGAAGAGGGGTCTACCCCCAGATTTTTATATTCCCAAGTGTACTCGATGCGGTCGTCGAAGCTATGAGATGAAGTAGTGTGGGCTCTGAAAAACATACCAAAAAAGGACTTGGGGTTGGTGGTGAGATACCAGATTGAGACAGAGTATATAGCTGTGAATAAGGACAAAAATTATTATACTGACAGCAGAGGAAGCGAGGGAGTGTAGGAATGATGCCCTGGGAACATGTACCTCACTGAGTCCTGTATAAGTGATAAGTGAGCACAAGTTGTATATACTGGAATAATTCAAAGACATGAGAGAAGGGGTTGAAGATAATTGCTAAGTAGAGATATTGACAAACTGACCACAGGCTATCAGTATATCTGATGGAATTTGGGTAGTGGTCACTCAAAAACCAATTGATCTGTCCAGAGTATGTGAGGGAGAATTTCCTAGGACGCTGAGAGTGAAACCACCCGTGTCCCTAATAATACTACCCCTAGGGTGTTCAGTATTTACCATGTACATCTCCCTACCTCTGTATTATCAAACCGAAGAAAAGTATTAAAAAAAGACTCGATAATAGGGATAGTTTTTTGTTTTTTTTAATAATCGTATTGCCCTAAGCAAGGCATTATACTGCCACTGTTGTGCAGGGGGTTACATAGGAGGAAAGTTATAAGAAGGAGTGACAGAATACAGGGCGTGTCAGGAAGCAGGTAAGAGAAGGATGAGAATACTGAAGAAATGAGATAAGAAAGAGACAAAACCTTAAGTAACAGCATACAATTATGGGAGCCAGTAATGAAATAATTCCATAGAGTTACCCTAGAACGGATGTCAGAGTTATTAAAACCAATATATAGGATTAACATGAATCAGTTAAAAGACAGATTAGATATTTTAGGAAAAGAACGTATGGGTTAGAGAAATTGCAAAATGATCATAATAAAATGGTCAGTAGGGATGAGTACTTTGGTAATCTTTGCTGCAGTAGTAGCGGTGATATGGAATACCAAAAAATATTGGAGAGAAACGGATTAGCGGTGTTTTGGTGAGTATGCAACAATAAGAAAGGGGGATACCGCTCAGCGATCCCTTCCCAGGCGAATCCAATCAAGAAAAGACCGGATTGAACTTGGACACTACAGAGACGACGAAGCTGCACCAGGCAAGATAGAGCAGCAATATGCCATTCTTGGTCTGATCTGACCCTTGTAATAACAGGACGTCGCAGAAGTTTTTTATTTTTTTTCTGGAGCGATACAAAAAACCGGCCATTCTTTTAGCATCTTTTTTAATGACACAAATTTACTGGGTGCGATGTATAAATTATCGTCTAAACTAGTTGAAGCCAGGAATGTAACTCGTCCAGACATCTGAAATAATTGTTGCAGGATAGAGAATAATGCATCACTCACAAAACTGAGTAAGCGATTGTAAATTGTTGAGATTGAACAGTGACGACTTGGTTGCATCAGGCAAGACAGGACAGCAATACGTCTTTCTTGATTTGATCAGACCCTCGTAATGACAGGGCGTGGCAGCAGCAGTTAGGTATTTTCTAGAACGTTACAAGGAACTGGCTGTTCTTCTAGCATCTTTTGCAATGACACTAATATACAATGTGCGATAGATAAATTGTCTTTTGAACACGTTGAAGCAAGAAATGTAACATGTCCGGGCATCTAGAATAATTGTTGCCGAGTGAGGAATAATTCGTCACTAACAAGGCTGTGTAATCACTTTTGAACTCTGTTGAGACTAGACAATGACGACTGGGCTTCACCAGGCAATATAGTGTAACAATACGCCATTCTTGGTATGATCTAACCCTTCTAAAGACAGGGCATGGCTGGAGGAGTTTGGCATTTTCTGGGCCAATACAAGGAACCGCCTATTATTCTAGCATCTTTTGCCATGACACAAATATATAGTGTGCGATCAATAAAAGGTTGTTTTTTTTATAATCATATCGCCCCAAGCAAAGCATTTTACTGCCACTTGTGTGCAGGGTGTTACATTGGAGGACAGTTATGAGAAAGAGTGACAGGTTATATGGGGTATCAGGAAGTGGATAAGAGAAGGATGACGAGAGTAGAGTGGATGGAGAAAGAAGTATGAGAGAGAGGATGCAAGTTAATAAGATAAGACTATTGACTCTACATTTAAATTTCTGGAGATTGTAGCTGTCGGAGAAGTAACTAAACGGAAGGGAATTCCACAGGTGGGAAGTGCGAGAAACGAAGCTGCTGGAGTAGAATTTGCGTTTACATTTTATTGGTTTCACAGTAAAAGAGTGGGACCTAGTTGCTAGTAAATTCATATATAGGGGACACCAGTGAGCTAAGGTCATCAAAAGTCTTCTAAACTCGTTGAAGCAAGGAATATAACACGTCCAAACATCGGGAATAATTGTTGCTGGGTGGGGAATAATTCCTCACTCACAAGGCTGAGTAAGCGCTTTTGAAATCTGTTGAGACTGAACAGTGACGACTGGGCTGCACAAGGCAAGATAAGGCAGCAGCAATACGCCATTCTTGGTCTGATCAGACCCTTGTAAAAACAGGGCGTGGCAACAGAAGTTTGGTATTTTCTTTACAAAACAATGATTAACTGGATTTACCAGAAACCTACCAACAAAAACGACATAAACATTTTCTATTCCCACCACAACCAGAAAATTTCACCTTAGAGCCCTTTAAATATATAGCCTTGAATATAAATGAAGAGAAATATATTGAGAAACCATTAAAACTTCTCCATTACCCAAACTGTTTTATCCTCAATGCTAAAAACAAACTTACAAAATCCACAAAGTTTAAAAAGAACGGACGCTTTCAACAAAAATTATAAAACTTTCATAATTATATCCTCCAACAATCTTTCAACAAAACTTGCAAGCAAAATATCCATCCTTAACACTAAGATCTTTGTCACAACCTCCAAGACAATCGGTGATATAATCAGGATGAAAAATAAACAAAATACCATTTCAAATACCAAAATTTATCAGATAAAGTGTCTACAGTGCAAAACCATGTTCATGGAGGAGACACGACCTGATCAAAAAAACCCGCATCTACGAACACAAGAGAGACTTGAGTTTAAACAGACATTCTAATTCCTTCATTTTGAATCGAAACGACGTGCGACATAATTTTGATTTCACTAATGCCAACCTAATTTTTAAAAAAAACGAAAAATTTTATTGAGAAAATATTTTGAAAACATAATAATAGCATTGCTAACAACTATAAATACTCGCTTAAAACATTGCATTACATCACCATCTTTCTACTGATCTATTCTTCATTAATCTAACTTATGTCTACCAATATATAAAAATGACTTAAAAAATACAAATCCATCTTCAAAAGCGAATGAGAAACACTGTAATGAAAAATGCAACCAAAACAAGATCAATACAACATTTTGCTGCGTCTCACTGACCCACACGGAGGTAACGACAGCAGACATTACTCTCTCTCTCTCTCTCTCTCTCTCTCTCTCTCTCTCTCTCTCTCTCTCTCTCTCTTTTACGCATAAACACACATATACGTGAATATAAAAAATCCAACTAAATCCAAAATTATTGTGACATCTAGCTACATTTCACCGACCTACATGGAAATGACGTCTACAGACATTACTCACACACCTACCCACACTCACATATGGACTAATGTTAGCGTCCAACATACACCTAGACAGACATGTGTTTCTTCACAAACACACACGTACACTATTACACACTTTACCGACCAAAACATACTTTTAAAAAAAAAATCTGTTGTCTTAATATACATGATACGTATCTGACCAACTAACCCAATATTATAATATACCAGTATTCTGCATCTCTGTGTCTAACGAAACTTAATAAAAGTGAAACATGTTAGACTAAGATACGTTTCCTATTTGTTATTTATTTTAACATATATTCATATGTACTGGCTGCGATGGGTAAATTGTTACCATGTTATATTTTTTAATTTCGTGCATGCGCATGTTTATTTTTTATTTTGTCGACTGCACTGTGTAGTAGGGTCAGCTGGGCAAAGACTGTGAGAGAAAAAAAGTACCAGGACGCAATTCAGTCATTTAAGTGCCATACGTGAAACACGCTTGGGCGATCATGTCTCGAAAGAGACACGACTGACTGAGCAGAAGATTATCCCGCAATAGGTTGGCATTGCCTTCTGCGATAGACTGGTTGCCAGCCAAGGCTATAGAACCCAATCTGTCCTGTTATTTAACTCATAACTGGAAGGAAGAGATGGATTAATACCTTTCCCAAGGGTATTTGCTCATAAGTGAATGCAATGAATTCAACTGGAATTCGAACTCGGCTCCCCAATTTCTCATTCCGAGTTTGTTTGTTTTTTTTAATCATCTCACCCCAAGCAAGGCATTCCACTGCCACTATTGCGCATGGGGCTACATAGGGGAAGGTAAAGAGAAGGAGTGGATAGACATAGGGAATGTCAGGAGAAAGGTGACCGATGAGTAAGGATAGCGAGGATGAGGGTCGGGCAGATGGGAAGAGTGCTTGATAGAATGGGAGCAGGTTAGTGTGTTAGGAGGTGTCTATTGACCTTACATTTAAACTCCTGGAGATTGTAGCCGTCGGGGAAGCAATCGTTTGGAAGAGAATTCCACAGTCGGGAAGTGCGAGGAAAGAAACTGTTGGAGTAGAAGTTACGGCTGCATTTTATCGGTTTCACTGTAAAAGGGTGGGATCTAGTTGCTAATCTAGTATCTCGTGCAAATTCGTATTTAGGGGGCACCAGTGATCTAAGTTCATCGGAGCAGAAGCCGTGAAAGTATTTATAGAAGAGACACAGGGAAGCCACGTCTCGCCGGTGGGAGAGAGACTGCAGGCGGTCTGCCAAGTCGGTATCTATCACATTACAGACCCTCCTCTGAACCTTATCGAGAAGCCCGAGGAGAACAGCAGGGG
The DNA here is from genome assembly GCA_037127315.1 of Ascarosepion bandense. Lineage (NCBI taxonomy): Eukaryota > Metazoa > Mollusca > Cephalopoda > Sepiida > Sepiidae > Ascarosepion > Ascarosepion bandense. The sequence continues at coordinate 255,849 of JBBBDQ010000273.1, read as the reverse complement.
CACCCGACCAGATATGGCAGCAGTATTCAATGCACGGGCGGATGGTAGATTTGTAAATGTGCAGGATAGATTTAGACGGAAAAAACTTCCGGGCCCTACACAGAGAACCGACTTTCATAGCAGCGGATTTAGCAATGGATTCGATATAGTCATTCCATTTGAGGTCCGCTGAAAGTGTGAGACCAAGGAGGCATAGTGTTTTACTCTCTGGGAGGCAAGCCTGGTCCATGCTAATGGGAGATAGGTGAGATTGTCGATGATGGTTAATTGACAGTAGCTTCGTTTTAGAAGCATTAAAATTTACTAGCCATTTCTTACCCCAGTCCAATATGGATTGGAGGTCTTTTTCAATCTCGGCTGCGAGTTTAGCTTTGACGCCTACACCAGATTTTTGTTGGAGGCGAGAGTAAACTGTGGTGTCATCGGCGTACAAACCTATTTGGGTTCTTATGGAATCAGGGAGATCATTAATATATATCAGGAAGAGTGTAGGACCTAAGATGGAGCCTTGGGGAACACCTGCGTTTGTATGGTAGTTCTGAGAGGCATGTCCGTTTAATACCACTTTCATTGTGCGGTTAGAGAGGAATGACTGGATTAGTTCAAACAAATGTCCAGTTATACCATAGCTCCGCAGTTTACATAGAATGCCAGCATGCCAAACTCTGTCGAACGCCTTAGATATATCCAATGCAACGGTTCGAGCTTCGCCATTCCTGTCGAGTGCCTGGTATATGTACTCGGTGATGGTCGTTAGCATATCAGCAGTAGACCTGGTGAAGCGGAAACCATATTGCTTGTCCGAGAGGAGCCTGTGTGCTGTGAGATGCTGAACCACCTCGGCGTTGATAATGGCTTCGAACACTTTGCCAAAGATCGGAAGAAGGCTGATAGGGCGGTAATTTGCAGGGTCAGAGGGTTCTCCAGTGTTTTTAAATATAGGAACTATAGAGGAAGATTTCCAACAGGCAGGAAAGCAGGAAGCAGATAGGCAGAGGTTGTAGAGCTTAGAAAGGATAGAGGAGAGTTCAGGGGCACATTTCTTTAAGACTATGGTTGGGATTCCGTCACCACCGCTCGCTTTGTGAAGGTCAAGTTTTAAGATTATCTTAGAGACAAGCGAAGGTGTAATGTGGACATCATTCAGTTGTGCCTCGGTTCTAGGTGAGAAGTCGGGTGTAAAAACTCCAGACGAGTCCAGACTCGAATTGTTCGAGAATCTGCGGGCAAAACATTCAGCCTTATCTGCTGGGGAGGTGAGGACCTCAAATTTGTTGATTAGCGGGGGTATTGTGGACTTGCTCTTGTTAAGTACTCTTTTACAGAGTCGCCAGTAGTCTTTAGAGCCGAATTTAGAGCATGCTATGCGTTGCTTCATTCTGGCAGCAAACAACATCTTAGCTTCGTTAAGTATCCTTTTACACTTATTACGAGCTGAAGTGAAAAGGCGCCTGTTTTGTTCCGACGCATAGTAACGATAAAGTCGGAAGAAATGATTCCGGTGGGCAATGGCAGCCGAACAAGCGGGTGAGAACCATGGAGACGAATGAGATTTAAGCTGGAATTTAAATTTGTTGATATCCACTGCACCACAACACAATTCACTTCACCAGAAATTTGAAAATGGCATGCTGCACTGCTTGGAATTCGATCCAGAAGCTCCAGTATGAACATTTGGTGTTTGGGTGTCAATCTGAAGACATTACAGATCATTCAGAAAAAGTTGAATGAACCTAATGGTGATTATGAAGGTGTTTAAAATAATCTCTTTAGTGATGGCAATGTTATGCCTCCATTCATCTTTCCACACGCCGTCAAATTTAACACAGAGGCCTATATCAAGTGCCTTGAGAAGGTAGTGGTGCCCTGGGTCAATAGGGTGGCTGCTGGATGACCATGTGTCTGGCAAGAGGACTTTGCACCATGCTACACAAGCAGTAAAACTCAGTCATGGCTGTCAAACAATTTCTGTGTTCACATCACCTCTTCCATCTGACAACCTAATTTCTCATATTGCAACCACCCCCTTGGTTATTATGTGTAGGAAGCAGTTGAGCAAGAAACCAACAAAATTCCTTGTAACAATAAAGATGAACTGAATGCAAGGATTATGGCAAAATTCACCAACAAGGAGACCACCCAGAAGAGTTACAGGAGATTCCAAAGTCGTATTGAGGCTGTGGTTGGAGCTAATGACAATTTTATTAAATAAATTTACTGCTGTGATTAAGTAAAAGGCTTATCAAAAAATATTGAATATTTAACAGTAAATACAACAGAAGAGTATTACACGACTAGTGTGTCTGTTGGTTGTCCAGCGTTCAATGAATTCGATGGTTCCTCCAAGGCCTCCTCTCCTACTAATTTTATAGTAAGCAGAAGAGTCCAACTCTTTAGAGGGAGGACACCACAGCATTTACTCTTTAGTATTTCAATATATTTTTGGGTAACTTTTCTGAGAATTTTTTTTTTTTTTTTTTATAAGCATTTCACCCCGAGCAAGGCATGTCACTGCCACTACTGTGCAGGAGGCTACGTAGAGTGGAGAAAGGCTGATTAAATATAGGAAATGACAGAGGGTGGGTGATAGGCAGGTAAGGATACCGAGAATGAGGGTTGGGTAGATGAGAGTGTTGTGAGAATAGTTGGGAGTTAGTGTGATAGAAGGTGTCTATTGACCCTACATTTAAACACCTGGAGATTGTAACTGTCGGGAAAGCAGACTTGTGGAAGGGAGTTCCACAGGTGGGAAGCGCGAGAAAAGAAGCTGTTGGAGTAGAATTTACAGTTACATCTTATTTGTTTAACTGTAAAAGGGTGGGACCTAGTTGCTAATCTAGTATCTCGTGTAAATTCGTGCTTAGGCGGCACCAGTGATCTAAGCTCATCGGAACAGAAGCCATGAAAGTACTTGTAGAAGAGGCACAGGGAAGCCACATCACGCCGGTGTGAGAGCGGCTGCAGCCAGTCTGCCAAGTCAGTATCAACCACGTTACAGATCTTCCTTTGTATTTTGTCAAGAAGCCCAAGGAGAGCAGCAGGGGCACCCGACCAGATATGGCAGCAATATTCAATACACAGGCGGATGGTAGATTTGTATATGTGCAGAATAGATTCAGGTGGGAAAAATTTCCTGGCCCTGCACAGGGAGCCCACTTTCATAGCAGCAGATTTGGCAATGGATTCAATATAGTCATTCCATTTGAGGTCCGCCGAGAGTGTAAGGCCAAGGAGGCGTAGTATTTTACTCTCTGGGAGGCTAGCCTGTCCCATGCTAATGGGAGGTAGATGTGATTGTCTATGGTGATTAGTTGATAACAGCTTTGTTTTAGAGGCATTGAAATTTACCAACCATTTCCTACCCCAGGTCACTACGGATTGGAGGTCCCTTTCAAGTATGGCAGCAAGGTTCACTTTGTCGTCAAGACCTGGTTTCTGATCGATGCGGGAGTAGATTGTTGTGTTGTCGGCATACATGCCAACTTGGGATCTAATGGTGTCGGGGAGATCATTAATGTAGATCAGAAAGAGCGTGGGACCTAGGATAGAACCTTGAGGGATGCCCGCGTTCGTCTGGTAGTTTTGGGAGGCATGCCCATTTAATACCACCTTCAATGTGCGGTTAGAGAGGAAAGACTGGATGAGGTCAAACAGATGTCCAGTTATCCCATAGCTCCGCAGTTTGCACAAGAGGCCAGCATGCCAGACCCTGTCGAATGCTTTGGAGATATCCAAGGCAACGGTTCGGGCTTCACCATTCTTGTCAAGTGCCTGGTATATGTACTCGGTAATGGTCGTTAGCATATCAGCAGTAGACCTGGTGAAGCGAAACCCATACTGTTTGTCAGAGAGAAGCCCGTTGGCCATAAGATGCTGAATCACCTCGGCATTGATAATGGCTTCGAAAACTTTGCCAAAGATTGGAAGGAGACTAATAGGATGGTAATTGGTGGGGTCTGAGGGTTCGCCAGAATTCTTAAATATAGGTACTATGCAGGAGGACTTCCAACAGGCAGGAAAGCAAGAAGCAGATAGGCAGAGGTTATAGAGTTTAGAGAGGACAGAGGAGAGTTCTGGGGCACATTTCTTCAGTACTATGACTGGGATTCCATCACCGCCGCTCGCTTTGTGTGGGTCAAGTTGCGCAATTATCTTGGCGACCAGCGAGGGTGTAATGTGGACGTTATTTAGTTGAGCCTTAGTTCTGGGTGGGAAGTCTGGTGTAGGTATTCCTAACGAGTCCAGTGTCGAATTGGTTGAGAATCTACGGGCAAGCATTCAGCCTTGTCGGCTGGGGAGGTGAGATCTTCAAATTCATTGATTAGTGGGGGTATTGAAGTCTTGTTCCTGCTGAGCACACTTTTGCAGAGACGCCAGTAATCTTTGGAGCCAAACTTAGAGGATGCTATGCGTTGCCTAATTCTGGTAGCAAACGCCTTCTTGGCTTCGTTCAGTACTTTTTTACACTTGTTCCATGCTGAGGTGAAAAGGCGCCTGTTTTGGTTCGACGAGCAGCTTCGATAGAGCCGGAAGAAATGGTTCCGGTGGGCAATAGCGGCCGAGCAAGCGGGTGAGAACCAGGGGGACGAATTTGGTTTTAGTTGGAATTTTCTGGCAGGGATAAAAGCATCGATGCCAGCCTTAACCCAAGAGGAGACTTCGGAGGCACAGTCTTCGACAGGAAGATCAAAGATGTTGTTCCAGGGGACGTCGCAGAGGAAGTCCCTGAACGAGTCCCAGTCGGCTCTTTGGTAGCAGTATGATATTCTGCTGGTCTGGTTTTCTTGGGTAGAGTTAGTGCGGATTGATATGTTTACGGAGACTACGGCATGGTCAGAGTTTCCGAGGGGGCAGAGTTGCCTGGTAGTGCAGGAGTCTGGGATGGAGGTAAAACAAAGGTCGAGTAAAGAGTCCCTTCCATTAGGGTTTTTAGAGAAACGCGTGGGGAAGTCCACCACTTGCGTTAGAGCTTGGGCTATTGAAAAGTGCATGGTGCGGATCCCAGCAAGGTCGGTGGCTGAGTTTTCAAGCCACTTGGTGTGGTGGGCGTTAAAATCACCAAACACAAATATATGGGCAGATGGGTGAGAAGAAATGGCCCTGTCGATGTTAGTAGAGATGCAGTCAAGTACCGTACAGTCAGAGGAGGAGGGGGAGCGGTAGAGGAAGAAGAGATAGCTAACCGAGCTTAGAAGTGAGAGACGGAAGCACATGAAGGAATGATCAAGGGATTCAAGAGATGTGACCCTGGCTAGGGGGAGTTGTTCGCTGACATATACACCAAGCCCATGCATATGGACATTTGAGTCCTTCCTGAAGAGAGGAAGGTAACCAGGAACGAACAGCTCTTAAGAGGGGATAGAAGGGTCAAGGTTAGTCTCACATATAGCTAAGATATCGGGTGAGTTAATTAGAAGGAAAGATTCTACACTATTAAAGTTACTCCGAATACCTTGTATATTTGTGAAGGTAATGCAGATAGGTTTGGGCGATTTACGACTAGCTGGTTTAGGCTTGCTATTTTGTTTGTTTAATTTCATGCTGGTTATAGTCGTGGATAGAGAGAGGTCTAGAGTAGGGTCAGATGGTCGTTAATTGCAGCAGGTGAAGGATGGTGAATGGCGCCGCTTGCAGCATAATGTGGCCTCGGGGTTGCCCATCGGAAATTCATGCAGGGACGCCCGTCCATGCGCGAAATGGCACTACAGGAACCCTGATATTATTCAACTGTTGATCAGAGCAGCCTCTCGAGATGCTACGCAAGAGTTCGGGCTCCTAACTACCAGTCGGAAACAGCAACCAGGAAATTGCCAACCCGGTACCCTCAGAATGAAGAGACATTGCCACCATACTCACCAACTGCAAAATGCTTCCAGCCGAACCGACGTAAAGACCGAAAAAGAGAGAGATGAACCGGGAACCCCTTCCTAAACAAGAAACAAGGCGATCACCTCTACTCCTGTCCAAAAGATGGGGGTGGAGTGTGAGACCGGGCGATAGAAGGTACTATCTACTCCAATTAAAAAAAAAGAATAAATGTGTGACTGAAGTTAATTAAGTTTTAACTTAGTATAAGTCAAACCTAAATTTGATAATTAAGAACAATTTACACAAAAATTAGGCAGAAAAGATAAGAACCGAAAAAAATAAAATAAAATAAAATAAAATAAAATAAAAAATACAAATAAAAATAAATAAATAAATAAATAATTCAAAAAATAAGATCACACTGGCCAAACTTACCAAGTTGCAGGCTGGCTGACAGAAAAAAGTTAAGAAAATTTCAAAAATTATCTTCATTTTGTTTCTTCTATTCAGTTCTGGAAAGTTTAAGTTTAAGTTACCTTAAGTAAGCAGTAACAGACAGTAGTGTGATGGGGGGGATCACCTCAAAGCCATGTGTCCAGTTAGCAAGGGAGGGACAGAGAACAATAAAATAAAAAAACAAACATGGCCGGTCTTAGAATTCCTACATATAACCAAAACCCTAATATACCAAACCTAAATTTGATAATTAAGAACAATTTACACAAAAATTAGGCAGACAAGATAAGAACCGAAAAAAATAAAATAAAATAAAATAAAATAAAATAAAAAATACAAATAAAAATAAATAAATAAATAATTCAAAAAATAAGATCACAATTTATCCATCGCACCCTGTACATTTAGAACAGAAAATGCTTATTTGAAAAAGACAACAAAAAAGTCTCCTTTTAAGAGTCTTTAGACATTAACCTTACAGACTTTCTTTAATTTCTATTGTTTACTTTTGAAGGTTTGCCAGGATTTTCATAACTAAAATGCTGCCAACATTAGAATACAATCCGACCTTCTTAATCTGACATCTTTAGGATCAGGTCAGTCAGTCAGTTAAGTGCCGTACGTGATACACACTTCGGTGATCATGTCTCGAAAGAGACATGACTGACTGGGCAGAAGATTATCCCGCAGTAGGTTGCCATTGCTTTCTACGGTAGACTGGTTGCCATCTAAGGCTATAGAACCCAATCTGTCCTATTATTTAATTCATAACAGGAGGGGGAAGAGATGTATTATATTATTAATTAGTAATTAGTGGGGGATCAGTTTATTACTTCATAACAATATTAAACTGATCCCCCACTTTATGCCCAGTAGAAGCCTTAATCATGATTGCAACTATTATATTTAGTCAGTCAGTTAAGTGCCGTACGTGATACACACTTCAGTGATCATGTCTCGAAAGAGACATGACTGACTGGGCAGAAGATTATCCCGCAGTAGGTTGCCATTGCTTTCTGCGGTAGACTGCTTGCCGACCAAGGCTATAGAACCCAATCTGTCCTGTTATTTAACACATAACTGGAAGGAATAGATGGATTAATACCTTTCCCAAGGGTATTTGTGCATAAGTGAATGCAATGAATTCGGCTGGAATTCGAACTCGGCTCCCCGATTTCTCGTTCCGAGCCGATATCCACTGCGCCACAACACACATCCTCAGGATCAGATCACTGTAAGAAAATGCCGGATAATAGAAATCAATCCTAGTAAAATCCCATGTACAAATATTGCCGGCTTACTGCCATATTACATTGAATACACCAATTTTCGCTCGATAACTGAAGTTAAGCAACGTTGAGCCTGGTCAGTACTTATATGGGTGACCGCTTGAGAATACCAGGTGCTGTAAGCGTTTAGTGACGGATGTTCATGCTTATGGTCTATCACGTTGAATACACCAATTCTCACTCAATAACCGAAGCTAAGCAACGTTGAGCCTGGTCAGTACTTAGATGGGTGACCGCTTGAGAATACCAGGTGCTGTAAGCGTTTAGTGACGGATGTTCATGCTTATGGTCTATCACGTTGAATACACCAATTCTCACTCGATAACCGAAGCTAAGCAACGTTGAGCCTGGTCAGTACTTAGATGGGTGACCGCTTGAGAATACCAGGTGCTGTAAGTGTTCAGTGACGAATGTGCATTGTGGTACAGTGGATATTGGCTTGGAAAGAGAAATTGATGAGCTGAGTTCGAATTCCAGTTGAATACTCTGCATTCACTTAAGCACTGGTACCCTTGGGAATGATATTAATCCATCCCTTCCCTCCAGTTATGGGTTAAATAACAGGGTAGGACTTAGAGACCCTGCCCTTAAAAACAAATCCCAATGAATCTTGATACTTGAAAAGAAAAAGTATTACTAGATACAAAAACTTATATAAAACAAAAACAACAATAAATTGTTGAAAGAAAAAGATATTACCATCAATAAATAAATAAAATTTTAGTCGGCAATAAATGACCCACCGAGGTTGATATGTCATAAAACAAAACAACCAACCAACCAACAAATATTGCCAACTCATTTCACATATATACTACTGTGTTTTCAAAGGTAGAACGAATTTTCACACAGAAAATAAAACGATCATTAATAATTCCAAAACAAGTTTTTATTTTTCCATTCAATAGAAATTTTTAAAAAAGCTTAAAACAAAAAATAACATATACTTACTGTTCTAAATGCATAAATTGGCAGCTATATATAATATATGAGCAAAATAGGATCACTAAAATGCTCAATGTTGGCTTTGCAGAAAGTTGCAAACAATATATGTCCCTGTAACTGCTCAGTAAACTGATGTTGAACCATAGGATACTAGATTAGAGAGTACTAGATTAGAGAGTACCAGATTAAAGAGGTCAGACTGCATTTGGTACTACTGGGACCAGGTAGACTTCTATCTTGTAAATTTACAAACTCCTCTTTCTTTTTCATTGGGAAAAAATATCTATTGACAATAATTTATAAAACAATTTTCCCAAATTTTTTAATTGGTCAGGTTTTTGTTGTTGATCATAAAAATGTAAATATCATTAAATACATTTTTGATTCTTGAGTGACTATTTATTCTGAATAGTAAATAAAGAATGCAGAACAACTTAACTACCATCTCCAAAGGCTTTCTCTTTTCCAATCTTTTCACTGTTTTCTTTTTTTTATTTTTTTCAATTGGAGTAGATAGACTAAACTATTGCCTGGTTCACACTCCACCCACGTCTATTAAACAGGTGAAGAGGCTTATCTCTTGTTCCCTGTTTAGGATGTGGTTTCCAGCTTTCTCTTTTCCAATTTTTTCACTCTTTTCTTTTTTTTAATTCTTTTCAATTGGAGTAGATAGACTAAACTATTGCCCAGTTCACACTCCACCCACGTCTATTGAACAGATGAAGAAGCTCATCCCTTGTTCCCTGTTTAGGATGTGGTTTTCGGCTTTCTCTTTTCCAATCTTTTCACTCTTTTCTTTTTTTTAATTTTTTTCAATTGGAGTAGATAGACTAAACTCCACCCGCATCTATTGAACAGGTGAAGAGGCTCATCCCTTGTCCCCTGTTTAGGATGTGGTTTCCGGCTTTCTCTTTTCCACTCTTTTCACTCTTATGTAGCCCCCTGCACATCAGTGGTGTTACCGCCTTGCTCAAGGTGATATGATTAAAAATATATATATATATATATCAAATTGGGAAATTACTTATTTTTTAAATATTTCTACTATTTTTGACAAGATTTCAGACTAACATTTAATACCTTTGCAAAAGTTTAGGGTGATAATTTTTTCTCTTTTTTTTTTAATAGAAATTAATACAGCTTTGTGCAAAATATAATAGTTTTTTGACCATTCTTAGATTTTTGCCCCTCATGATGTCATTACAAAAATTAGCTGATTTTCAGAAGAAAGTAATTTAAGCAGATACATAAAATATTAGGAAAGTATAATTTAGTTCACCTAAAATATTGTTTTTATGGGTGATTTCAAGGTATTACAGCATATTATACCAAACTATAAAGTAAGGATAAGATTTAAGAATTTTAGAATACGATATTCATATTTATGACAAATACCTTTATAACATTCTGTTGGAAATAAAAATCCCCTTCCTTGATCATTCTATTCTTCAAGTATTCAAATTATCAAGTATTGATGAAATATTCAATTAACTTTAAAGTGATTTTTAAATTCATTATTTCTGGTAATACTGTTAAGTTTGGGATTTCTTTATTGGGATTTCTTTTCTTAATGTTTCTAAATAGTTTTTTTTTTCAGAAATGTATTACATTAAAAATGATGTATAATGTATGACGTATTATATATATGCTTTCACACCCTGAATGCGCACTCTGGAAGAATGGTAGACTTTGAAAAACAGTAGCTACTCTAGCATCTACTCATTGTTCATTCAGCAATTAATTAGAACACTCTTAGCTATTGGGCATGTGTATAATGATAATGTACACGCTAAAAAGTCTGCCTCCTTCTACCGAGCACACATAGCTCCGAGGTAGAATCGCCAACTGATGCCAATTCAGTCGGGTTTCAATCCTGGGTAAAAAGCAATCAGATGTTTAACCGTACTAATGAGCTGTAATACAGCAAAACAGATCTGCCTACGAATGACTATATATATATATATATATATATATATATATATATATATATATATATTCTAAACATATGCTGTTAAATATAAGAGACAATGAATGTCTATTATGTTTAATCATGAGCCGTTCTAAACGTCATATTTTTGCTTTAATTTCAGTTGAAAATAAAGACAAAAATTCTCCAACATTTGGATAATTATTTATTGATTTTCTTCTAAGCTTTCTATAACTAAGCTAACTATATATATATATATATATATATATATATGTATTAAGTATTATGTATATATGTATTATTACATTGCCTCTTTTACAGAGCTTTACATTTATATATGTACTATATATATATTATATATAATATTATGTATTGTATATTTATATATGTATTACGTATGTATTTAAGTATTATGTATTATATATTAGGTATATATGTGTTATGCATTACATTGTCTCTGAATAATAGAACATACTTGATTTGATGTTTGTGAAAAGTGAAATAGATGCTCAAGTATTTGATAAAACTTATTCTTCATTTATCAAATGGAAAATATTAGTAAATCAGTAAAAATTACAAGAAGCATTCTAAATCTTATGTTATTTAGTTAGTCAAACTGAAATCATTTATGTCAGGATGATCTATAAGAGTTTCTAGTACCATATAATCCAGTACAACTGGACATATTTCTGGGGCATCAACAAGTAGACTGGTTACATCTTAAGCACTTTCTGATGAAGAGTGTAGTTAGATATGTAGCAGGATTAAAAACAAAACCTATCAAAGGGTAGGTAAACCTACTTGTAGATCAAAAACTAACACTGGACCTTATGTATGCAGTAAAAAAAGTGTTGAAATAGTAAGAGATGCCTCACAAAAAGTATTGGAGAAGTAAAAGATGCCACACAAAAAGTATTAAAATGGTAGGTGATGCCTGAAAAAAATATTAAACTGATAAAAGATGCCCCACAAAGGGTATTGGAATAGTGAAGGATACCTCAGAAAAAATATTGTAATGGTAGTTGGTACCTCACAAAAATATTGGAATAGTAAAAGATGCCCCATAAAAAGTATTAGAATAGTAAAGGATGCCTCACAAAAAGTATTGAAATAGTGAAAGATGCCCCACAAAAAGTATTGGAGTAATAAAAGTTCCACTACAAAAAGTATTGAAATGGTAAGAAATGTTTCACAAAAAGTATTGGAATAGTAAAAGATGCCTTACAAAAAGTACAAAAAACCTGAAAATGTCATTAGAACCAAAGAAAAAAGTGCAAAACTGTTATGTAATCCCAGACTGCTTATGTGAATGATTGATTATTTTACAAACAGATGAACAGAAAATTGGGGTAAACAGAAATGTTGCCTGCAGAAGGATACTGAAAAAAACATATATTGAACATGTGAGTAATAAGGAAGTTTTAAAAAAATGAAAACAAAGAGGACACTTAGAATAAGAAAAAGAAAGCTGAAATGATATATGAAGAGGAAAGAGGGCTTGGAAAATTTGGCACTCAAAGGACATATTGAAGGCAAAAGGGACAAGAAGATTGATTGATTGATTGATTGATTGATTGATATTTTTATGGTTTATAAACTTTTATTTAAAATCTGACATTATTTTTAGATTGTAAGATTTTTGAAGATAATAATGATTTTCTGATACATGTCCTACTAATTAACCTATTGCTGGGGGTGAAGAGGTGGATTCTTACCTTTCCCAAGAGTATTTGCATGGTAAGTGAATTTCTTTTACTATTCTGTTCACCCTGTACAAAGTCTAAGAGCCACTCAAGGTAGTGGGCTCCAGAATAAATAAGATATACAATTTATGAGGATATGTGGGAAAGATAATGGTTAACCCTAGAGTTGAACAGGTTAAGATTGTAGTGTTCAGGGAAGCACCCTCTTGAAGGTCCATTCCACAAAATAGTTGTTCTATACTATATGAATATCTATAATACGTACATATTTTCATGAGATGTTGATATTACCCATATCATGGCAGCTACATATATTGCATCCTGTAATATCTGCACATGTTGACATGATACAGCAATTGTTGTTGATGGGTGAAATGAATAAATCAAGTACTATCTCATAACATCCCATACATGTTCAATTGGAGACTAATATATTGATAGTCCTGGTCAGAGAATATAACAGATATGCAAAACAGTGGCAGTAAAATGTCTTGCTTGGGGTGATATAATTATAAAAAAAAATGCAATAGATTAATTAGTAGAACATGTATCAGTAAATCATTATATCTAAAAATCTTACAATCTAAAAATAATGTCAGGTTTTAAATAACAGTTTATCAGTCATAAAACATCAATCAATCAATCTCTTTGTTCCTTTTGCCTTCAATGTGTCCTTTGAGTGCCAAATTTTCCAAACCCTCTTTCCTCTTCATGTAGGTAAAAAATTTCAGCTTTTTCTTTCTTATTCTAAGTATAAGTATCCACTTTGTTTTCATTTTCTTTAAAACTTCCTCATTACTCACATGTTCAATCTATGGTCTTATATAACATGTTGAGTAGCATGGGAATCATATAAGCAGGCATTATGCTGCTGAGACATCAGATTATTTCTTTCTTATAGGAATTGTAGCAAAACATTTCTCTCTACAAATACCTAATATGAACAAGAGTTGTAACTTATTGTGCCAGACAAATCGGGTCTTTGTGTCGTGAGGGGAATACACTAAAAACTGCTCTTTAAAAAATGTCATCGCATACACAAATGATCATCACCTATATGTTTTTTAATCATTTCACACCAAGCAAGGCGGTACCACCACTGATGTGCAGGGGACTACATAAGAGTAAAAGTTTAGACAGGAGGAGAGTGAAGAGAAAGTTGAACCAGTTACAGTGGGTGTCAGAGAAAGGGCAAAAGAAGGATGGGAACACAGGTTTGATGACAGTTGAAAATGTTGAAAGAAAGGAAAAGAACAAGATATACGGAATGATGTAGAAAGGACTGGAGTCAAGTGGATAAGAGATGGGTATTGACATTGCATTTAAATTCCTGGAGGTTGTAGCCATCAGGAAAGCAAGTATATAAAAGGGAGTTCCACAGGTGGGAAGTGCATAAAAAGAAAGCTGCTGGAGTAGAGTTGTCGGCTGCATTTGATTGATCTAACTGTAAAAGGCGTGGGTCCATGTTGCCAATTTGGTTGCATGAGTAAATTCTTGTGGCAGGGGCACCAGTGACCTAAGTTCATCAAAGCAGAAGCCATGGAAATATTTGTAGAATAGATACAGGAAAGCCATATCCAGCCAGTGAGAAAGTGGCTGGAGTCAAGCTGTCAGATTATCACATTACACATTATCACATTACAGATTCTCCTTTGGATCCTGTATAGAACACTGAGATGAACAGCAGGGTCATCTGACCATATATGACAGCAGTATTCTATGCATGGACAGTAAACAGAATCTACTCTCATCACAAAACACAACAGAGTATCATATAATGAATCAAACTTAAATTAGGGCTCAACTTTCTAGGGATAAAGAACTGCTTGGCATTAACTACCTTATGAGCATATCTTACTCTGGGATTATGTTAGACTTAAGGGTCCTCATGTGGTTCATAAATATAGCATAATTTATTTTCAATATTAGATTTGTACCGCCATTCATACTGTATTCATGTGAATGTAACAGCTTGCATTATAGTTCTGAATAACTGCAGATACTAATCTTAATAGTCAGTCAGTTAAGTGCCATACGTAATATACGCTTGGGCAATCATGTCTCAAAAGAGACATGACTGACTTGGCAGAAGGTTATCCCACCATTACTTTCTCTGGTAGATTGGTTGCCAGCCAAGTCTAAAGAACCCAATCTGTCCTATTATTTAACCCATAACCGGAGGGAAGAAATGGATTAATACTTTTCCCAAGGGTATTTGCGCATAAGTGAATGAAACGAATTCAACTACAATTTGAACTCAGTTACTCAATTTCTTGTTCCGCGCTGATATCCACTGCACCACAACGCACATCCAATCTTAATAGTACATTGTCAAATACTTAGTAAAATAAAACAAATATATATTTTACTTATGTGGTTCATTTCTTTTACTGGCCATTGTTTATTAGAGGTGGTACTCCAAAAGGAAGGTTTTCATCTTTCCCCACTGGAGTATAAACATTTCTGTGGGGAATGACCTAAATTTCTGTTAACAGCCACATGTTATATGTTACATGCCACATGAGTTTTTTCTTCACTAAACAAATGTTCTACCACATATAACAAATTCATCATACATATGCAAATGTTATGACTGCATGCAAATCTGATAGATCCATACAAATGTGCTGTGTCATAACTTAAGGGACAGATTAATACTTTTCCCAAGGGTATTTGTGCGTAAGTGAATGCAAGAAATTCAACTGGAATTCTTCACATTCACTTATTTGTGCATAAGTGAATGCAAGGAATTCAATTCCAGTTAAATTCCTCGTATTCACTTACGCACAAATACCCTTGGGAAAAGTATTAACCCATCTCTTCCCTCCAGTTATGGCTTAAATAATAGGACAGATTGGGTTCTATAGCCTTGTTTGGCAACCAGTCTACCGCAGAAAGTAATGGCAACCTACTGCAGGATAATCTTCTGCCCAGTCAGTCATGTCGCTTTCGAGACATGATCACCCAAAGAAAGTATCATGTATGGTACTTGACTGACTGACATGTAAATGCTATGATCTTCTGCAAGTGTGCTGGCTCCATACAAATGTGTTTGATGCAAGGAAATAGGCTGAGAGCATATAAATATGCTGGATACGTGTAAATGTGTTATATGCATGCAAATGTGTTGTATCAATACAAATGTGCTTGCTGCAAATGTGCTGGATCTCTACAAATGTATTGCATACATGTAAATTTCTAGGTGCATCCAAATGTGCTAGATTCATACAAGTGTGCTTGATATATGCAAATATACTTGGTCCATACAAATGTACTGCATGCATATAAATGTTATGGGCTTTTATTTAAGCAGATGTTTGTGTGAGAAGGAGAGAAGGAGAGAAGCACCAAGACGGGGTTGACAAAATAAGAAGAGAATAAAAGAGAAGAGTTAAGAGATGAGACAATGAGAGAGTAGGAGAAAAAAGAGTGCGAGAGTAGAAGTTGGGGGTTTGACTGTCTTTGAATGCAGTTAAACTGAGTTAAGAGATATTAGAATTGAAAGGAAGCATCCGCTGTGTGTGTTGCTGAT
This sequence comes from Ascarosepion bandense, assembly GCA_037127315.1. Classification (NCBI taxonomy): domain Eukaryota; kingdom Metazoa; phylum Mollusca; class Cephalopoda; order Sepiida; family Sepiidae; genus Ascarosepion; species Ascarosepion bandense. Next base: position 240,189 of record JBBBDQ010000273.1, on the reverse strand, counting down.
ACTGAGGACAAAGAAGCAAAAGACCACCACTAACATCTAAATAACACTACTCTTACTACCACTAATACTATTACTACTACTAACACTACTCTTACTACCAGTAATACCATTACTACTACTAACACTACTCTTACTACCAGTAATACCATTACTACTACTAACACTACTCTTACTACCAGTAATACTATTGTACTATACTTATCTGCCCTTGGCATTTTGTTAGTGTAATTACTTCCCTTACTTGCATTCGTCAGTTGACGAATTGCTTAGTCAGGAAATGTTTTGTTGATTAAATCCTTGTTAAGGAAAACCAGTCTTGTCAACTCATTTCAATTTAATCAACAAAACATATTCAACAGTATGGATAAATACTTGAAGCCGGAACGTTTGGGCACCCCTCCTAATACAACATCCTCAAGTAAGCACTTTAATCACTGGCTTCGAAGTTTCTCGTCGTTCCTACGTAAAATTGTTGACTCTAACATCCATACTGATTTGGATAAACTAGATATACTGATAAACTGTATTTCTTCTGAGGTATACGAATACATTGCTGAATGTGATACGTTTGATAGTGCAGTTAACCGTCTGAAAGAACTGTACATAAAACCCCCGAACGAAGTTTTCGCCCGGCATTTACTTGCCACGTGCGGCCAAAAAGAGGAGGAAAATATTGACGAATACGTGCAAAGACTACAGTTACTAGCGAAAGAATGTAACTTTAAACCAGTTGATGCGATTCAAAACCGAGACGACTGTGTCAGAGATGCATTCATCACAGGTTTACGTTCAAACGTTATTCGACAACGGCTACTTGAAAACAAAACACTGCATTTAAATATAGCTATCGACCAAGCTAGAGCGCTCCATGCAGCTCAGAAAAATTCAGAAGCATATACATACACTCAAACACCAATTGTGGGTGCAGTTTCTCAGGAAAATAACTGTACCGGTGTCCAGTCAACGGTCCCCATTAATGCTTGTTGTGCAGCTTTGGCTAACACCAAGTATACGTGTTTTTTTTGTGGAGGACCTCGTCATAACAGAAGTGTGTGTGCAGCAAGAAACGCTACCTGTTTTAAATGTAAAAAAGAAGGCCATTTCTCAAAAATGTGCCGTTCGAACCCAAATACGACATCTGCTGCAACATGCTCTCACAGACTCGCGACAATGTTGATATCCAACACTACGTCTGCCTCCTTAGGATCCCTAAAACAGGCTGCATTATACGTATTGGTCGGGAAAAATGGCGCCGGTACGGCGCTAATGGATACGGGGAGCTCAGGATCCTTTATCTCCCTCAGTTATGTGAGGAAACACAAAATACAAATAAAACCTGCTACTGGTAACGTGTCCATGGCGTCATCATCACTTAAAGCTTCTATCAAAGGACAGTGTACGGTGGATTTGAACCTTCTGGGTGAGTGGTATCCAAATGTAAAACTTTCAGTTCTACCCAAACTCTGCTCTGATATTATTCTTGGCCAAGATTTCATGTCACAACATTCCACTATATCTTTTGCATTCGGTGGCTCTAAGAAAGATCTTGAAATCTCTCATCCTATCTCCTGTAGTGTGCCCTCGGCATTAGTGGACACACCATCTTTATTTTCCAACATTGATCCAGACTGTAAACCTATTACAACTAAATCTAAAAGGTGTGGAGAGGGTGACAGACGTTTCATACAGACTGAGATTGAGAAAATGATCAGAGAGGGTGTAATTCAGGAAAGTACTTCCCCTTGGAGGGCTCAGGTTTTAATAGTAACAAATGAACGTCAAAGAAAGAGACTAGTAGTCGATTATAGTAGAACAATTAACAGATTTACTAGATTGGATGCTTATCCATTACCAAGAATGGATGACTTAGCCCAGGAAATATCAAAATTTAAAGTTTATAGCTCATTGGATCTGAAGAGTGCATATCACCAGATACCAATAAAAGAAGAAGATAAGCCTTATACAGCATTTGAAGCTAACGGTAAACTTTACCAATTTTGTAGAATTCCTTTTGGAGTGACCAATGGTGTTGCATGTTTCCAAAGGATAATAGACAAGATTATTAAGGAAAATAATCTAACGGGAGTGTATGCCTATGTAGACAACATTGTCGTAGTCGGGAAAAATCAGCAAGACCATGATGAGAACTTAGAAAAATTTAAAAAGATTATTACCCAGTATAACCTCACTCTCAATGAAGAGAAGTCCGTGTTCTCTAAAACATCCATTGATTTTCTCGGCTATAGTATATCACAGGGCTTACTTAGACCTGATGCAGAACGTCTACGGCCATTAAGAGAGTTACCTATTCCTCAGAACAAAACCTCTCTGCGTCGAGTGCTTGGATTATTCTCTTACTACTCCCAGTGGATACCCAAATTCTCTGATAAGATTAGACCCTTAATAACAGCTAATTCATTCCCCCTTGATCCAGAATCGATAAAAACATTTGAAATCTTCAAGGAGGAAATTGAAAAGGCCTTATTGCACTCAGTCGACGAAAAGATACCTCTTGTAGTAGAAACCGATGCCTCTGATACTGCTATTGCAGCCACTCTCAATCAAGCAAACCGTCCAGTAGCATTCTTTTCACGCACACTTACGACTACAGAACGAAAACACTCTTCCGTAGAAAAGGAGGCTTGTGCAATAGTAGAGGCAGTTAAAAAGTGGTCACATTATTTATCAGCACGACGTTTTGTGATAGTCACAGATCAACAAGCTGTGAATTTCATGTTTGATGCAAGAAGGCATGGAAAGATCAAGAACAGCAAGATCGAAAGATGGAGAATGGAATTGGGGTGTTACGAGTACGATATCATGTACCGACCAGGGAAAAACAATATTCCAGCCGATACGCTCTCGCGTGTCCAGTGCAATGCACTCGACAACATGGGAAGATTGCATGAAATACACGAACATCTTTGTCATCCGGGTATAACCAGGTTAGCTCATTTTGTTAAAGTAAGGAATCTTCCGTACTCTATTGAAGAGGTTAAGAGAGTGTGTGCAGCATGTGCAGTTTGTGCCAGATGGAAACCACGCTTCTATACACCAGAAGCTGGACGCCTAGTCAAAGCTACACAACCAATGGAACGACTCAGCATTGACTTTAAGGGGCCCCTTCCTTCAACTTCGAAAAACCGTTACCTATTAACGGTTATAGATGAGTACTCACGTTTCCCTTTTGCTTTCGCATGTACAAGCACTAATTCAGACTCTGTAATACAGGGTCTAAGTCAAATATTCATAGTATTTGGCATGCCATCCTACATCCATTCGGATAAGGGTGCATCCTTCTTATCAAAGGAAGTACGTGAATATCTCACCAATCTCGGGATTGCTACTAGCCGGACAACGCCTTATCACCCCCAAGGAAACGGTCAGTGTGAAAGGTATAACGGGATTATATGGAAACACACATTATTAGCCCTAGCCTCAAGAAATCTCAAGGAATCGCAGTGGGAAACGGTTTTGCCTGAAGTGCTACACTCCATAAGATCTCTTCTTTGTACCGCTACTAATGCCACACCACATGAAAGACTTTTTTCATATCAACGGCGAACTCCCAGCGGCCATTCCTTACCCACTTGGCTATCTAAGCCAGGGCCTGTTCTTTTGCGTCGCCATGTCCGAGCGAGTAAGTACGAACCATTAGTTGACGAAGTAGAGTTACTCGAAGCAAATCCCCAATATGCACACATAAGATTCACCAATGGTCGCGAATCTACAGTCTCTGTAAGCGACCTAGCACCAGCAAGGATCTCATTACAAAGCGAGAATGTTGTAGATGATATCCAGAAAGACCTAAATGATTCTACACCCACTAATGAATCTCCCAAGGAAAAAGTAGATAGTAACGATTCACAAACTATCGTTAATTCAGAAATTGTATCTTCTCCAAGTGATTTAAATATTATTCCTCCTCAAGTAATGTCAAGAACTCCTGATATACCCAGACGATCCCAACGGGAAATTCGTAAACCAAAGAGGTATGATGAACCGTAAAAAAAAAAAAAAAAAAAAAAAGGAGGGGGAGAATGTACTATACTTATCTGCCCTTGGCATTTTGTTAGTGTAATTACTTCCCTTACTTGCATTCGTCAGTTGACGAATTGCTTAGTCAGGAAATGTTTTGTTGATTAAATCCTTGTTAAGGAAAACCAGTCTTGTCAACTCATTTCAACTATTACTACTACTAACACTACTCTTACTACCACTAATACTATTACTACTACTAACACTACTCTTACTACCACTAATACTATTACTACTGTTACTACTACTGAGAACAGGATAGTTGCACAAAGAACAGACTAAAAAGAGTTAAACAAAGACTGCATCTCTCCTTTACCAAAATTAATTGAAATATTTGTTTTATTTGGTTATTGTTCATATTCAAGAGACATTTAAATTTGTGCAACAAGAAATTTTTTTTGTGTTTGTTTTTTATATATATAAAAAACTTTATGTCCTTCAAAAATCGCATTGACTTGGTTATATTTATGTTTTTGTTAACCTGATTTTCACATGAAAGTAAACCAATGGGGAGCTTCTGGGTTTCTATGATCTATTTACTGCTCTCTAGGGTAAAAAAAATCACAATGTGGCTGGAGGATGACATCAAATTAACATTGGGAACCAGGGACTTGTATCTAACCTGTAATACTGGACCATACTGGACCAACAGCCAATCTGGTGGAGTGTGTCGGTCCAGTGGGGTGAGGATACAGTGTTAGCTTCAAAAATATGCACATCCTGTAGCACAGGAGGATGTCGTCAGTAATGTACTTCACTCAGGTCACTGGGCAGTTTCGGGTCTTGCAGCATCATACTACCCTCGCTGAGTTGACCCCCGTCAGAGCTGATCAGACTCCGATGCACCCTCCTTCTGTTATATGCTATACGACACTGATTTATTTTTCTAAGCCGATTTGTGTTTAATACTGGTAGGAAACACATAAGAAGAGTCCATAGTGTTTGGGTAAGTTGGGTTTTTCAAGCAGTCGGAAAAAAAATTTTAATATAATTAAATACGAACTTCAGTCGAAAATTATGTACAAGACAAATAATTCCCCCTCCCACTGATAAAAAAAAAGAGATTACACGAAAACTTAGAACCATGAATATTAACATAAAATACATCGATATTTACATGTATATACATGTGACGTTTTTAATGTTAAAATTCATCCATTAAACTACCCAACGAAAGAGAAAAAGTAATAATGATATACCCCACCCCGAAGATAACATGGGGTTGAAATTCTTAATCAATGCCGTGTATGACACTCTACCCAGCCCGGCTAATCTGAAATTATGGAATAAAGCGGATTCACCTCATTGCCAACTGTGCGGACAGATAGGAACGTTAAAACACATCTTCAGCAGCTGCCCATCAGCATTAGTGGATGGTCAGTACAAATGGCGGCATGATGAGATATTAAGAGAAATCACAGAAATAGTACGACTAGCAACCCAAGAAAATGTACTAAACCCTCACCAAATATTCATAGAGTTAATAAAAGCTGGTTCTAAACCTCTGAAGAAAAAGCCCTCAAAAATAAACCTACTCACAGGTGCAACAGACTGGGTTGTAAAGGCTGATTTGAAGCCTAGACTGATGTTCCCAGAGCATATAGCCCTCACATAATTACGTCCAGACATAGTGTTCTTCTACAATAATCAAAAAATTGTAATTTTGTGGGAATTGATGGTTCCTGGGAAGAACACGTAGAAGAGGCTAATGAAAGGAAGAAGATCAAATATGAGGAATTATTAGAAAACTGCAGATCAAATGGCTAGAAAGCAAGCTGTATGCCAATCAAAGTGGGAACCAGAGGCTTTGTAGTACAGTCACTCTGCAGAGCCTTAACAGATATTGGATTGATGGGGTTAAAGAAACGAAAAGCCATTAAAACGATTACGGACACCGCTGAGCGAACTGCCAAATGGCTATGGATTAAGCGAAATAGTGCATGGCTCATTAAAAATTAGGAATGACCATTTTTGATTATCTACTCATACAGTCTTATGAGTAGATAATCAAAAATGGTCATTATCAAAACAAAAAATGTGGTAATAAAAAATGACATTACCATAAAGTGGTAATATCAAAACAAAAAATGTGGTAATAAATAATGACATTACCATAAAGAGGTAATATCAAAACAAAAAAGTTCAAATAAAATGACATTACCATAAAGTGGTAAAATAAATAAAGTAACAAAAATAATATTGCAGTAAAGTGATAATATTAAAACAAAAAATAAAATATGACGTTATCTTAAAGTTGTTATATCAAAATAGAATTAAGAAAAAAAGTATTATGAGTAGATAAATAACCACTTCAAAAAATGTCAAGTAAATGGAATAATTTTTACATCTCTGTAATAAGTGTGCAGAGGCACTTCCATGATAAATGTAATTTGAATGATCCAAATATATAATGATTTTAAAGAACTGTGAAGACTAAAAGGTAGATGCAGTAAAGACAGTCCCAAAACATATGAGCAAAGTGATTTTATTACAGATCATTTCTGTTTGGGAGGATACTATCATGCAGCAGGCTGACATCCTTTCAACAAAAATGTCTTTGTCTCCTTTGACAAACAGCCTTCTATTATCTATGTTAACTGTCTGATCATACAGTATAAACTCCACAGGAAATACATATGAGGTTGAATCAATAAGTGATGCAATTTGTTTTGTTATTGATATATCCCGAAAAGAAATACAGTGTAAATAGATCAGTTGAAGAATGGTACTCAACACCACGAATAAAGTATAACAGATTTATTGTACTAAGGTACAATTAACAATAATACACATATAGGCAAGCAACGGTTTGGAGTGGAATAGACTATCGAATAGTGAATGCCTTCGCCTAAGACCTTCCTTCTTCGTACCGCTCATTACCGTCTTTTATCAGGTAGAGCATTCTATTCTCAGGGGATAGCAGGATGTTCCACTATAACAATTATATAAGAAATAAGTAACATAATCAATCATATCATAAATCAATATACAGAGTGATGCAAAAATAGTTGTGCAGTAATGAAAAACAAAATGTGTACACAAAATAATATGTCTGTATGATCAATACAATACATTTTATACAAATGTCTTATTTTTCATTTATGCATACCTACTTTTGCACCATTGTTTAGATAGACATCATAGGTTAATTTCCCAAGTTCCCAACGTTGATTCTAATAGCACTGTTCTACTTAAAAATGTGGGCATGTATCCCAGTTTCATAAAACTCAGCTGACTAGCGATATAACTAATTGCTTCCAACAGTTAACAGTAGCAAAGTATTTGCCTCCTAATGTCTCTTTTATTGGACCGAAGAGAAATAAGTCTAATGGTGTTAAGTTATTGAAAGAGATGACAACTATGTTAAGAAGTGGGTTGTAAAGCTGTGGTGTACAGCTATATCTTGATGTACAATATGTTTGATTTTCTTCCATATTTCTTACTAGTAGTATAGCCTGGCGTTGCTCGGGTGTAATGAAAGCTTTAAAACTAATCCATGGTCCTGGAGCTCAGACTCAGCCTAAAGAATATTTGATATAATAAAATAATTGCGACAATTTATCAATCGCACCTAGTATATATATATATATATATATATATATATATATATATATATATATATATATATACTAGCAGTATAGCCCAGCGTTGCTCGGGTGTAATGAAAGTTTTAAAACTAATCCATGGTTCTGGAGCTCAGACTCTTTGGACGTTGGCACAAAAGACTAAAAAGCAATAGTTGTTTCCAGTTAAAGAGAAATCGTAGACTGAAAGAAAAATGAATGGATGTAAGTCAAATTTTGATTTCCTGGTATCGATATCAAATAAATTTTTTCCGTCATAAACTGAATTTTGAAGGCTAACTAAGTCCTCTGAGTAAATGGTATCATGGCTGAGACTAAGAACTACAATTATATCTACTTAGAGCCAAACCTGAAGCAAAAACTAAAATAAAAGGGCTGAAAAAATACAGACATACAGGCAGATAAACAGACACACACACAAACATCTCGCCTTTTATATATATTTTATCGATTTTCTGCACTATTGTAAGAACAGCAACCTTGAAGCTTCTAAATATCATTTCTTATGTCTTTGTCTATGAGTGTATCCAATTTGATTAAAATCAGACCACTCCTTCTATAACCCGATTTTTTCAATTATCAATTTTCAATATTTATTGGGGGTACCTCAATGCAAAACCTAGCTAAGAACACTCGCAGATGCTTATAGTACAACTGTGTAAATTTTCAAGAAAATCAGTTCAGCCATTTCGGTTTCTATAGGTAATGGACACACACAGACAGACAAAGTTCCATTTATAAATAAGTTTCGATATAATAAAATAAATTGCATTACTTTTCAATTCACCCACATATTTTACATTCTAGAATATAACTTCTGCCAATTTCTAGAATATAACTTCTGTCAATTTCTAGAATATAACTTCTGTCAATTTCTTCAATCACTACTCAAATCTGGATTTGAGGTGATGTTGATGCTTAAATTAGTAACTTGTTTCAGTGAATTACAGAACATTGAAATATATAAATATGCTAACATCACTGAATTTGTACAACAAATTTCATAACATTACAATAAATAAACATTTAAATATCAATATATCAATATTGCATTAATATTGCATTAATATTGCATTAATGGCTTAGTGAAATGTGTAAAAATAAAATAAAAAAATGTATGTTAATAGTAAAGAATTGACTCATTCAGCTGCATAATTTATACTGATGTTATAAAATTAACTAAACCTTTCCTAGAGTGTGAGTTCATATTTCTGAAATAGTGCAATGAATTACATAAATTTAAATAATTAAATAATATGAATAATGTTGAATTGTTCAAAGTATTCATATTCCTTTTGAGCAGCATTGTTGAATTATTTGGTTATTTGTTGATAGTTGTCAAGCCCTTAGCTGTCAGTGAAGTTGTGAATGAATTTTTGGCACTCTGTGCCCTTGTCAGGTTGATGACTGAAGTTCTCGAGTGATAGTTTGCAAAAGCTGGTTAGCTATGATGCATCTTCTTCATTTCACAGTGTGTCAACTGTTTTGTTTTTGTTTATGTTGCCAAGGATTTCCTTTTTCTTCCTTTCCCCTTCTTTCCTTTTTCTTTTTTCTTTCCCAAAAGAAGAAAAAGGGAAGAAGTAGGAAGAAAGAAAAGGGAAGAAAGGAAGAAAGAAAAAAAAAATCCCTGGCAACATAAACAAAAACAAACTCTTTTCCAATCTTTTCACTCTTCTTTTTTTTTTTTTCAATTGGAGTAGATAGACTAAACTATCGACCGGTTCACACTCCACCCATGTCTATTGAACAGGTGAAGAGGCTCATCCCTTGTTCCCTGTTTAGGATGTGGTTTCCTGTTTTCTCTTTTCCAATCTTTTCACTCTTACATAGCCCCCTGCACATCAGTGGCGTTAACGCCTTGCTCAGGCTGATATGATTAAAAAAAACCAAAAAACAAAACAAAACAATTAGAAGAAGTACTGTGAAATGAAAAAGACTCATGGTAGCTAACTGGCAAAAAGAGCAAACTGTTACCCAAGAACTTCAGTCATCAACCTGACAAAGGCACAGAGTGCCAAAAATTCATTCACAACTTCCCTGACAGCTAAGGGCTCGACAACAATCTACAAATAACCAAATTGATTTAGAGAAAAGCATAATATGAAAATCAGTGTTCTACAACATGAGAGCTTCAAAAACAAAAATAACCAATCTTAGACAATATAGATATATAGATAATATCTAGATAACATTTAAATATCAATATATTAATATTGCAAAAATGGCTTAGTGAAATATGTAAAAATAAAATTAAAAAATATGTTAATAGGAAAGAATTGACTTATTCAACTGCATAATTTATACTGATGTTATAAAATTAACTAAACCTTTCCTAGAGTGTGAGTTCATATTTCTGAAATAGTGCAATGAATTTTATAAATTTAAATAATTAAATAATATGAATAATGTTGAATTGATTTAGAGAATAGCGTGATATAAAAATCAGTGTTCTACGACAGGAGAGCTTGAAAAACAAAAATTTGAAATAATTTTGTGGCCCTGACAAGAAAAATGATATCCAAAATTGTTGACTGGCTCTGGATTTCAAGATATGAATATTTTGTCATTATTATTATCCTTACCAGATTAATTATTAATCTCCTAATAACCTTATTGAAAATAATTATTTCTTCTAATAAACTGTTATTCTCTATTCCACTCTGGTTTTCATACATCTAACTGACCTGTGAAAAATACCCCCCAAATACCTGAACAAAGCTGATAACTTCTACTATGGGAGTGACAAAGTGACTTTTGCATCTTAAACACAAAATATAACACCTGTTTTGAGAAAAGATTACCAACTATATTTTGGATGCAAGATTGGAGAGCAAAACAAGATGTAGGCATTGCACATATCCTTTGGTACCTATGCAACAAATATTAGTCAATAGTTAACCAGGAAGAAAATTATATGACTTTTGCAGTGCTCATGATTTGAAGAGTGCCAACTGATCATTCCATGGATTGTCATTTCTGTGTAGTGCCTCCAATTGATAAGGGTCTTTTTTTTTCTTTTTTTTCTAATCATATTGCCCCAAGCACTATTTTGCAGGGGTTACATAGGAGGAAAGTTAAGAGAAAGAGTGACAGGTTATAGGGGTGTCAGGAAGTGGGTAAGAGAAGGATGAGAATACTGATGAGAGTGGAGTGGACAGAGAAAGGAGCATGAGAAAGAGGATGCAGGTTAGTGAGATAGGAGATGACTATTGACTTTACATTTAAATTCTTGGAGATTGTAGCTGACGGGCTATCTATCTATCTATCTATCTATCTGTTTTTTTTATAATCATATCGTCCCAAGCAAGGCATTTTACTGCCCGGGTTTTGCATGTGGTTACATAGGAGGAAAGTTATGAGTAAGAGTGACAGGTTATAGGGGGCGTCAGGAAGTGGGTAAGAGAAGGATGAGAATACTGATGAGAGTGGAGTGGACAGAGAAACGAGCATGAGAGAGAGGATGCAGGTTAGTGAGATAGGAGATGACTATTGACTTTACATTTAAATTCTTGGAGATTGTAGCTGTCAGGGAAGTAAGTAAACGGAAAGGAATTCCACAGGCGGAAAGTGCAAGAAAAGAAGATGCTGAAGTAGATTTTGCATTTACATTTTATTGGTTTCACAGTAAAAGGGTGGGACCTAGTTGCTAATCTTGTGGCTTGAGTAAATTCATATGTAGGGGGCACCAGTGAGTTAAGTTCATTGAAGCAGAAGCCATGAAAATATTTGTAGAAGACACACGGGGAAGCCACATTGCACCAGTGAGAAAGTGACTGTATCTGAGCTGCCAAGTCAGGATCGATCCCATTACAGATTCTCCATTGAATTTTGTCAAGGACACCTAGGTGGATAATAAAGATAAAGAAATGGAGAATGCATTCTCCAAACATTACATTCAGCTTCGTGTCCCTGTCCCACATAATGCAGACATATCAAACCCAGAAGCATTGGAATTGTATGAAATTGAGTCAGATAATGAGGAAAACACTGAAACTTCAGAGCCTGAAGCATAAGCTTCATATAGCCAAAATCAGAGGTACCTGAAAGTGGTAGGAGGTCACTTAGAGGTCAAAATTTTTCTAAGGAGGAGGGGGGCAAACTCAAGCAGCATTTTCATTTTCATGCTACACCCCCCCATCACATGCACAACTTAGGAATGCATTTGAGTATAAGTATATTTCTTTTCCAATGTTTTCACTACATTTTCTTTTCTTTTTTTCAATTGGAGTCAGTCAGTTAAGCGCCATACGTGATACACGCTTGGGCGATCATGTCTCGAAAGAGACATTACTGACTGGGCAGAAGATTATCCCACAGTAGGTTGCCATTGCTTTCTGTGGTAGACTGGTTGCCGACCAAGGCTATAGAACCCAATCTGTCATGTTATTTAACCCATAACTGGAAAGAAGAGACGGATTAATACCTTTCCCAAGGGTATTTGCGCATAAGTGAATACAATGGATTCAACTGGAATTCGAACTCAGCTCCCCAGTTTCTTGTTCCGAGCCGATATCCACTGTACCACAACGCACATAGGTAGACTAAACTATAGACCGGTTCCCACTCCACCCACGTCTAATGAACAGTTAAAGAGGCTCATCCCTTGTTCCCTGTTTAGGATGTGGTTTCCGGCTTTCTCTTTTCCAATCTTTTCACTCTTTTTTTTTTTTTCATTTGGAGTAGATAGACTAAACTATCGACCAGTTCACATTCCACCCATGTCTATTGAACAGTTAAAGAGGCTCATCCCTTGTTCCCTGTTTAGGATGTGGTTTCCGGCTTTCTCTTTTCCAATCTTTTCACTCTTTTTTTTTTTTCATTTGGAGTAGATAGACTAAACTATCGACCAGTTCACATTCCACCCATGTCTATTGAACAGGTGTAGATGCTCATCCCTTGTTCCCTGTTTAGGATGTGGTTTCCGGCTTTCTCTTTTCCAATCTTTTCACTCTTTTCTTTTTTTTTCATTTTTTTTTTCAATTGGAGTAGATAGACTAAACTATCGACTGGTTCACTCCACCCACGTCTATTGAAGAGCTGAAGGGGCTCATCCCTTGTTCCCTGTTTAGGATGTGGTTTCTGGCTCTCTCTTTTCCAATCTTTTCCCTCTTACGTAGCCCCCTGCACATCAGTGGCATTACCGCCTTGCTCAGGCTGATATGATTTTAAAAAAATATTACTTCACCAAATTAAACAAAAAAACTTTTCATTCATTAGTAGTTCTAATCTTTTCTTGCCGTCTTTTCCACTCTCAAGCTGTTGCAACACAAGAGAGGCTAATTTTAAAACATAATAAAATATCAGTTTCTATCTATCTGCTTGTTGTTTTTATTTGTTTTTTTTTTGTTTTTTCAAACTGGTCTATGTATGTGACCTTAAAAAACTAAATGATAAAGAAAATGCAGAGGGAAAAGTGCTGAATCAAATCTTATCAAAATCAGATCAATTTCATAAATTTTTGAAGCTTCTAAAAGTTGGTGGAGGCTATTGTGGGTCAGCTAAAATTCTTAGTTTCTTCTGGTTTTCCCATAGAATTACCACTGGCCAATATCATTATTTAACAACTGTCTTTGAACCAAATCACCTAACTCAGTGACCTGAAGGATTCAGTCAGAAATTTGGCATATCCTAAGAGTAAAACAGAATTTTTATGTTCCAGGTTAAAACAGTTGATTAATAATACCAGGTATTATACCTGGTGATATACAGATTTCCCATTTCTGTGATTGTCACAAGAAATTAGTCCAATTCTTACTTATAGAAGGTGATTTGGTGGACTGTAATGATATCAGTGGTCTCATACAATCACTTAACATCAATTACAATCCAGAGCAATAGAGGTTATCCATTGATTCCTCAAAGACAAGCTTCAAAGCTGCCTCGTTACACAACTGTAATGTTTTACCTTCAATCTCAGTCGGTCCTTGTATTCCACATGAAAGAAATTTATGACAATATGAAACAACACATCATCATCTTTCAACCAACCAATGGTTGTCTAGAAATCCATTGACAATCCCACCGCACACTACATGGTCAAATATTGCTGCACGCAGACACAGGTGCTGTGAGTAGACATTATGAACTTTTTTCAATGACTGATACAGATGTAGATTGCCAGCTCTACATCCTGGTATTTTTTTAATATACAAGACACCATCTCAGAGAAGATTGCCAACCAAAGATCAAAACTTCTTTCAAGCTAACAATGGGTCCCAAGGGGTTCTGTCTGCTCAATTTCACTTACAAGGCTTGGGTCAACTTGTGTTATAGTTTTCAGGCACTTTTCAAAGGCACTGCACACTAGGATCTCCTCCTCCAGACTTCCAGATAACATGAAGGAGTCATCTTCCTGACAAATTGATCATGGTGAGATTTGAAACCAGGCCTCATGGTCAGAAAGTGAATGTTCTAACCACATGTTCTAACCACATGTTCTAACCACATGTAGTGAAAAAACTGCTGAGATGTATCAACTATGGTTAACATAACTGATAACTTTTTGGAGATTTGAAGGTTGTTACTCTCTTGTTATGACTGCAAAGTGGATATCCCCAACTATTTTAGTTTTATTTGTGAATAGGATAGCCAAGAAAAAAATTTCAATTACATCAAGAGAAACTGACAACTTGAGGAAAAAGATTCAGTATCTACAAGGCTTGATTTTATGAAAGATTTTGTATAGCTATGGACAAAACAAAGGCAGCATTCAAATATGTGCAGAATAAATTTCCCAGGATAAGTGAAGCAAAGATGAAGGGAAACCATCTTTGTTGGTCCCCAGATTCATAAATATCTTTTAGATTAAAATTTTAACAGAATACAACAGGGAAAGGAGAACACTGCACAGAAAGCCTTCAAGTCAGCAATAACCAACGTTCTGAGTAATGAAATTACAGGAAATTGATGGAAGACCTCTTGAAGGCATATAAACATCTTGGCCTGGAAGATCCATTCTTGATTCTTTTCCCCAAAACTGTTTTTACAGTGAGTGAAAAGCACGGTAAACAATTTTATGAAGCAAAACAGCAATGGTCTTAGGCCAGGCGTAGTTTGTCAATGCTAACTGATTAATGCTGAACTGTAACCAGAGATAATCCTTCTGCAGTTTACAAACTAAGAAGCGACATGTGGTTACTGAATAACTACACAATGTATATACACTACTGGCCATAATTATTAGGCCACACCAGTGTTTTAAAAAATGATGTTTTTCATACAATTTTTTAAAATATATTGCCAAGTGAATAATTGTAAATAAAAATAGAATGGTTCTTTTTGTTATTATTACTTTGCAAAATTTTACAAGGCAAATAGCGACAATTTACCCATCGCACCCTTTAAATTATATATATATATATATATATATATATATATATATACTACCGGCCATAATTATTAGGGCCACACCAGTGTTTTAAAAAAGTGATGTATTTCATACTATTTTTTAGTATTTATTGCCAAGTGAATAATTGTAAATGAAAATAGAATGATTCTTTTGTTAATATTGCACAATAACGTGCATCAAATGAATTTATAAATATTTAATAATTACTTATATTGCAGTTTCATCAATGAAAGAATGAAGAAAATTTAGAGTGATTCATATGAGTTCATCTTTGCTTCCTTGCCCTGTAAAATTTTTAAAATTAATAATAACAAACGAACCATTCTATTTTCATTTAGAATTATCCACTTGGTAATAAATAGTAAAAATAGTATGAAATACATCATTTCTTTTAAAAAACCGAGGTTGCCTAATAATTATGGCCGGTAGCATACTTCCAAAAAGAGTTTTCTGGTTGTATTTTATTCAATAAACACATATGTTGCCATCTTGTGTATTGCTCTGGTAGCCTACAAATAACAACAAAACATCAATGCAGATTTTTCAATGCAATATGTTTTTCTTTGAGACATTCATTGTACTCATGTGTATGACATAACTGATTAAATATCTCTAAATCTAGAACCAATCATCTAATTTGAATATCATTTTCAAATTTGGTATGCCAAAATATGTAAGAATTGGCTTGTTTCATTGCTGAAGTAGTTAACTTATGGAAACTTGTAGACCCCTAGATTTAATTATTTTAATATTTGGCTCAGTGAATTGCATAATATTAATATATGTTAAGGTTATAAAATTTTCTGAGAAATTCTTTAAGTATATGCTCATATTGTTGAACTGGCTCAGTGAATTGAATAGTATAACATAAATGTATTGATTAATTTTGAACAAATTACTTCAGTGAATTGTATAATAGTAAAACAAATGTATATGGTAATATTACTGAATTGATTTGGTTAAATACATCGTATTTTCTATTGATATGAAGTGGAAAGATTATATTGAATTAATCACTATGTCTGCTGCTAGGAAATTTGGATCTTGCTAAACAATTTTGTCAGAATCAATTTTAAATATTTATAAGTTTACTATTCATCCATATCTTGAGTACTGATGCCACATATGGTCTAATGTTTCTAAAATATATTTTGAGATCCTTGATAAGATCCAGAGAAGAATCTGCAATATCAATGGTCCTGATCTGGCCTCTTGGCTTTAGTTACTTTCCCATCACCATAACATAGCTTCCATGTGCTTTTTCTATAAATGTTTTCATGGTAAGTGTTCTAATGAATAATGGCTGGTTGTTGTCTTCCACTGGTGCCTACTGTGATTTCAGTCACAGGAAACAACAATTCCACACATCTGATAATAATTGTTCTAATTCATATCAGTGGAAAATGTTAGACTGAGAAAACACAACCAGAAGGTTAGCATTAGCCATGCTGATAGAAAGCAAAAAAGGTCCTTTAAAATGACTAATAAAGTATAGTTTAATTTAGGAGGTGATTAAATTAACAAGTCATTTCTTACCCCAGTTAACAACAAATTGGAGATCATATTTGAAATTAAATGCCAAATTGACTTTATCGAACCTATCATTAACATTAAAATAGAAGCAAATAGCTGAAAATATGATGGATCACATGAAGGTAAAAATGATGGTTCTCTTAAAGATTAGTTTTTAAATGGATAATAATTTTCTGTTAAGAAAATTAATCAAGGTTTTCTAAATTTCTTTTTTATGAAGCTTTTTTTCTTTTGCAAAATTTTGTTTGGTTTACCTTTTGCTTTTTTGCTTACATAAATATTTTGATTGCATTCGTCTTCTTTTTTTTTTTTTGGCTTTCCTTTTTGACAAATGGCTTGGGTATTTCTGAAAGATAATTTCCTTATGGTTCTGCTTCTATACAAGGCCTACAATTACCATATATTATAATTCTTGATATATGCGTATGTGTGCATGCTTGTGTGAATGCTTGTGTGCGTGCTTGTGTGCCTGTATGCACAAATGCATGTGCATATGTTTCACACAGACTTTATTTCAGAAAATACAATTATATTTTTATTCGTTCTTTCAAGGAGAGTGAGTCATGTTCATTTTTCACTCCATTTTTAAAAAAAACTTATACCCCTTACTGCAGCTTTCTTTTATCAAAATTCTTGACTGCTAGCTCCTATAAACTACTTCCCCAAGCCCAACACAGACACACTCAGTGCTGGTTAAAGAAGCAAACACAGAATGAAATCAGTGTCTTGTAGAACCAAAACTCTGCAACACCTCATGTCCAGTATGAACTAAAAGGTAAGGTTGAATTTTATTTATCAGATTTTGAAAAAAGATTTTAATCTACTTTTTTAGCAGCCGGGCCTTTTTTTAAAATTCTTGCTTAGTCTTTATATATTTACAGTTCAACTTTTCTTAAATTTATTCAATATTTTTAATCCTGTATTAGTATTAAAAAGAGACTTATAATGTGAGTTAAATGTTAAGTTACAAAATGTGGACTGAATAATAATGATGATTTTATATCACAGTTAAATGTCATGTAAACATAAAAATTTAATATAAAAAGATATTATTATATATAAGATTATGTTAATATTAAAGTAAGATATATTAATGTTAATATAAGAATAGATTAATAGAAATTACTATAAAAATTAATATATAAATATATCAATATTAATTTAAGAATATATTATTATAAATTAATATAAAATTAATATATAAATATATTAATATTAATATAAGAATATATTAGTATAAGTTAATATAAAATTAATATAAAAATATATTAATATTAATATAAGAATAAATTAATATAAATTGATATTAAATTAATATAAAAATATATTAATATAAGAATATATTAATATAGATTAACATAAAAATTAATATAAGAATATTAGCTGCAAAATTCTTATTTAGCTTTTCATAGCTAAAATGTTTTTCACAATAACCAAGTTTGAATTGATGCCACCCAAAATGATAATGTGTAATATACAAATCATAAGATACAGTAAGGATTTTCATATATTAAATTTTTATTATACATATAATATTACTTATTTTTCAGATTTAACATATAATATTCCAGAATAATATGTAATATTTCTGATTAGCATAATATATATATATATATATATATATATATATATATATATTTGTGTGCATACATGCATATGTATGTATATATATATATGCATATTCTTACATATATACAAATATATATATATATATATATATATATATATATATATATATATATATATATATATATATATACACATCTTGTCCTATGTTGATGACACAACTCAGAGTTTCATGCATTATGCAATCATCAGGTGCATATTACAAACTAATAAAGTTTGTAATATGCACCTGATGACTGCAAATACTAGAAAAAAATTTTTTTATATGTATGTATTTGCATGTATATACATTTGTATATTTATCCATATCCATAACTATATATATATATATATATATATATATATATATATATATACATATATATGAATGAAATGATTTGTTTGAACATTATTTTTAATTGATACTTGTATTTAAGTCGATATTCTGTTATAATCAAACAGTATTATATATTTATTTCTACCAGCCTAATTATTTACGATAAATTTTCGTTACAGAAATGTCTGTCATTTGGCAGGATTAAATAACATTAACAAAATTCAATTAACAAAATGGTTATATATATATATATATATATATTGGTTATTATAACGTTTTAAAACAATATTTATTGAGATAAAAATGGGATAACCCTCCTCCTGCAAAAAAAAAAAAAAAAGAATACAGTTTTACTTGGGTATCTTAAGCTTATTTATCATAAAACTATTTTTTGACTGATCATTTTTAGCAATACTCTAAATTTATCAGAACATATTTTGCTAAACTGTGTATCAGACTATTCTCATCACTTTTTGAGCAGCATAGAGGATACCCATATTTGAGTAGATGTTTTGTTTATTTCAAATAGTATAATTTATTTTCAACTACTGATCTGAATATTTGAGAAATTTTATTAAAGATAAATAGAATATACTCAGATTGAGTAAGACAAATGAACAAGTCTGTTGAATAAAATTGATACGAAATATCCCCAAAGCACAGAAAATGGGATAAGAACAATCTATTCCTGTGGATTGAATAAAGAGTTCAGTTTGAAATTCCAAAATGGTTACTCACCATGATGACAGATATCTGAAGAAAGCTGTAGAATAGAACAACCAAATATTGTATTATAGCATTAACATCCAAGTAACTTTTTATAAATAAATACCTTTTTATAAGATGTATTGTAAATATGATATTTACAATAAAAACAAATCTAATTTTGATGTCATTTCATTTATCTAATATGGCATGAGAATTGGATTTATTTTTTCTCTAGGCTTAAATACCTTTTTGTATTATATTAAATACCTTTTTATATTATATCAAATATCTCTTTAAAAGCCATATTGTAAATAGAATATTTACAATAAAAATAAATCCAATTTTGATGACATTTTATTTATATAAAATGATGTAAGCATTGGATTTAGTTTTTGCCTTGGCTTATTATTTATGTTTGGGGAAAAATTGTCATAGGTTAATAATTTTGTCATAAAAATTGTCATAGGTTAATAATTTTGTCATAAAAATTGTCATAGGTTAATAATTTTGTCATAAAAATTGTCATAGGTTAATAATTTTGTAATAAAAATTGTCATAGGTTAATAATTTTGTAATAAAAATTGTCATAGGTTAATAATTTTGTCATAAAAATTGTCATAGGTTAATAATTTTGTCATAAAAATTGTCATAGGTTAATAATTTTGTCATAAAAATTGTCATAGGTTAATAATTTTGTCATAAAAATTGTCATAGGTTAATAATTTTGTCATAAAAATTGTCATAGGTTAATAATTTTGTCATAAAAATTGTCATAGGTTAATAATTTTGTTTTCTTTTTGCATAAGAAACATTTCAAATTTCCAAGACATCATATGTTTAGGTTAAATAGAACCAATGTGGTTCGTGGTGTAGTGGGTATTGGCTTGGAACGAGAAATCGGGAAGCCGAGTTTGAATTCCAGTCAAATTCCTTGCATTCAATTACGTGCAAATATTTTTGGAAAAGGTATTAATCTGTCTCTTCCCTCCAGTTAAATAATAGGACATATTGGGTTCTCTAGCCGTGGCTGGCAACCAGTCTACCACAGGAAGCAATGGCAACCTACTGCGGGATAATCTTCTGCCCAATCATTCATGTCTCTTTTGAGACATGATTGCCCAAAGCATGTATCACATATGGCACTTAAATGACTGACTGAATATAATAGTTAGAATCATGATTTAGGCTTCTACTGAGCATAAAGTGGGGGATCAGTTTTATATTGTTATGAAATTTTAAACTGATCCCTGACTAATTACTAATTAATAATATAATACATCTCTTCCCACTCCTGTTATGAATTAAATAATAGGACAGATTGGGTTCTATAGCCTTGGCTGGCAACCAGTCTACCGCAGAAAGCAATGGAAACCTACTGCGGGATAATCTTCTGCCCAGTCAGTCATGTCTCTTTCGAGACATGATCGCCTAAGTGTGTATCACGTATGGCACTTAACTGACTGAATACCAATTAATTTTAGAGACATCTCCATTGAATTTTTTTTCCATTTTAATTCGTATTATTTTCTCATTTTTTATTATCTATTAGTTATGTATGTATTTTCAGTATTTACATAAATGTTTTGCTTTTTTAAAAATTTGATTCAAATTTTTCTTTTAATTTTTAAAGTAAATTCTTATTATGCTATGATTACTTCACGTGTGTGTGTTTGTGTGTGTGCGTGCGTGCGTGCGCGTGTGTGTGCGCGTGCGTGTGTGTGATTGAATGAGGGCACATTCTCTTTTACCATATGCAGGGTTAAAACTTAAAAGGTATTAACTGCTGAAAACTAATTTCTTAGGTTTTTTTTTTTTTCTTGTTTTTTCTTAATCATTTTCTGGGCTCATTTTAAACTTTAACATCAATGATTTTTTTGTTTGTAAAATTTTATACTTGCATTTTTTATTTCTTCCTCTCATTGTCGATTTTTTACTTTTAAAAATATGCAATTTTTTATCATTATCTCTTCAGTCTTCATTCCTGATTTATTTATTTATTGTTTCTTTATTTGGTGGGAAGTACCGAAATAGTTGTTGCCAACGCAGTTATTAATAATTCAGCGTCACAAAAAAAAAAAAAAAGTAATGCTCTTTTTTGTACAATTTTTTACTTTTTTAAACGAATGTAGATCATGAATCATATGCTTTTTTTTTTAAACTAACATCGTTGTTTCAACTTTGTAGGAGCAAAAAGTTCTTTCGATTTTACTACGATGCACATTTACTCGCTCTCTAGGCACGTATGCCTTTGTTTTCTCACTATATTTATTTTTCTCACTCTTCCCCTTTCTCTCTCACACTCTTTTTCCTTTCTCTCTCTCTCTTTCTTTCTTTCTCTCTCTCTTTCTTTCCCTCTCTCTTTCCCTTTAGGACGTGAGCAGTCAGGTTTTGTATAATTTTATTTTCGTTTTTACCAAGGGAGTGAAATGCTAAAAGAATTGTAGAAAGTCGTTTCCCTTGTCCCAAAAAATATTTTTCTTCTTTTTTTCTTTTCGTTTTCTTTTTCATACTTTTCTTTTCTTTTCTTTTCCTTTTCATTCTCTTTTTTTCTTTTTTCTTTTCTTCCGGCTTCTTTTTCATTATTTTCATTTTTTTCTTTTCCTCCCGTTTTTCTTTTCATTCTTTTCTTCTAATTTTTCTTTTCTTTTGCTTTATTTTTTCGTTTTCTTTTTTCTAAAATAAATTACCTAGATTTTTGCTTTTTTCATTTTTCTTCTTTCATTTTCTTTCTCTTTTTGAGTGTTGTATTATCCTTTCTTTTTCATTTGCATTCTTTTTTTTTCATTCACTTTTATTTTATTTTGTCTTTTTTTAATTTCTATTCTTTTTCTTTTCCTATTTTTTTCCTCTTTTTTCCTGTTTTTCTTTCTGTTTTCTTTTTGTTTGCTTTCTCTTTTCTTTTTTTTCTTTTTCTTTCCTTCTTTAAGTTTTTTCTTTTCCTTACTCTTTGCCTTCTCTTTACGTTTTTATTTCTTTTCTGTTTTTTGTTTTCTTTCCTTTTTGTTTTCTTTTTCTTTTTATTCTTTTTCTTTTATTCTTGTCTTTCTTTTATTTTTTATTTTTTATTTCTATGCTTGTTCTTATTTCTTTTCCTTTTCTTTCTCTTTTCTTTTTAATTCCTTTTTTCTTTTTTCTTTTTCTTTTTTCTTGTACATTCATAACTATTTTTATTCATAACTTATTTTTTAATCTCAAATAAAACTCCAATTTTAGTGCATAATTAATTTGTAAAAATTGAAATGTCTTACTAACATTATGAAATTGATATCACCAACACATCTAAAGATGGAGTATGAAAAAAAAAGTTGTAGTTTTTCATTTTTTATAAAAGACTTCCAAGTTGTCGTCTGGTATCTACTTTTTCATTCATATATGGTTGCATAATGTGATATTTATTGTATTTACTTTCATGCAAATACCCTTGGGAAAGGTATTAATCCGTCTCTTCCTTTCAGTTATGGGTTAAATAGCAGGACAGACTGGGTTCTATAGCCTTGGTCGGCAACCAGTCTACCGCAGAAAGCAATGGCAACCTACTGCGGGATAACCTTCTGCCCAGTCAGTCATGTCTCTTTCGAGACATGATCGCGTGTATCACATATGGCACTTAACTGACTGAATATGATATAAGTTTACTTAAGAACTGAATCTATAAACATTAATTGGAGTAGATAGGCTAAACTAATTGGAGTAGATGGACTAAACTATCGCCCGATTCACACTC
Organism: Ascarosepion bandense; assembly: GCA_037127315.1. Taxonomy (NCBI): domain Eukaryota; kingdom Metazoa; phylum Mollusca; class Cephalopoda; order Sepiida; family Sepiidae; genus Ascarosepion; species Ascarosepion bandense. The sequence goes on along the minus strand of JBBBDQ010000273.1, from coordinate 217,312 downwards.
CACCCACGTCTATTGAACAGGTTAAGAGGCTTGTCCCTTGTTCCCTGTTTATGATGTGGTTTCTGGCTTTCTCTTTTCCGATCTTTTCACTATTACATAGCCCCCTGCACATCAGTGGCATTGCTGCCTTGCTCGGGATGATATGATTAAAAAGAAAAAAAATTATTTTTAGTGGATACACATATTTGAGTTGCTACTCCTGTTTTTTATTTTTATTAAATAGTAAAATGAATAACAACCAGTCTAAATTGAGAAGTTTTACTAAAAATAAAAATTGTACCTCTGACAAGGATTGAATTTACACCCTATTTTTTCATCAAGAGGTCCATGTTTGACTCCCATCAGATGTACAATTTGTCTTGAGTAGGGCTTCTCAATCTAAGCCAGTTGTTATTAAGTTCACAGTTTAATAAAATAAAAAAAACAGGGATAGTAAAGATATGGGACACATATTTTTGATATGTGCCTCATAAAAAATATATTTACAGTAATGAGAAATAATTTTGGATGAAAATCATTTCAAAAATTAAGTACAGAATATAAAAACCTCAAAACATTTTTGTCACCTTTATACAATTACTTGATTTTCCATGTATCTTTATTTATCTATTTCCTTGTTACCTCTACCTTAAAGCAAAGGTACTGTATTCAGCCACATTTGTTTGTTTGTTATCAAGAGATATCAAAACCTGCTGGGTGGATTCAGATGAAACTTTCAGAGATGATTGACCCCATAACTGGTACAAACTTATTAGATTTTGGGTTTGATCCAGTACAGGATAAAATTTCAGGATTATTTTTCTCTCTTTTTTTACTAATATTTTTTCATAAATTTCACATGTCAAATACTGAATTACCTCCCCTATAAATCATTACATTTTCTGAGAACACTATTTATTTTATGAAAATAGTATTATTTATAATATAAATTTAATATTTATTACCCAAAATCTAAAAAGGAAAGAAAAGCAGACAAGTTCATTGTAGTTATAGTGGGTTATCCGTTATAGTGAAGTGTATTTGTGTGCTGAAATATATTAATTGAATTTGGCCTTGTTAGTAGATAAGGGGGGTATAAAACAAGAAAATCAAATTGTGTATAGAAACAACATTTATATATATATATATATATCAATTAAGCTTTTTTTACAAATAAAAGTAATGTCTTTTGGTTAGTACAAAGGTCGTTAAAAATGTTCATAGCAGTAAATGACGAAAAGAGTTTGTGCGTATGTATGTGTGAGCGTTCGTTTGTTAGGAGTGTCTTTGAAGTCTCTGCTCAGTCCATTCGAGTAAATGGCTCAGTGAACAGTGAAGAAGAAGATGAGAGAAAAAGGAGAGGCAAGCATAATGCAATCGCTTGATGTGGTCAAGGGACGTGTTAATTATGCTCGTATTTTCTCAACTGGTGATGCTTTCTTGTGTCATCCTTTTATTTCCGTAAAAGGAATTCGATATTTATTTATTTTTGGTTTTCCACTGTAACATCTGTGTGGTGGAACCCAGGTACACAGAGACCAGTTTTGGTCATTTGCTATCTGGACCTCTGAGAGCAAACATCCGGTCCCTTGCTTGCTCAGTATCATCACAGTTATTCTCATTTTAATAATCATCTCTTGTTAATCACTAAGATGATGTAGGTATTAATTTAGCAGAGGTTTGCAATCTATGACTGCTTTTGTTTTAATGTTAAAATAGTCCCTAAACCCAAACTTAATTTGACAAAAATAGTTTTACAAGTTTATCTAATTTTCTACCTAAATTAAAAATTGAAAGCTTTACAAATGTACTCTATTATTATTACTGATGCTTTTTTTGTCATGATCCACAGAATATAAAAAATAAAAACTTTCTTTCTATATTATCTATGAATTGCTATGGTTTTTTTGGAAAAAGAAAATTTTCATATTGCTTTCTGTAAGATTCTGAATTTAAAGTAGGTCTTCTCCAAGACTGGCAGTCAATGTGGGCAACTAGGTGCAGTCTACTCTGCTATTTAGCCTATAGCTGGGGGTAGAGCATATACCAAGGATATCAGTGAATGGAATAAATTAGGCTGAAATTTGAACTTGGCTCACCAGTTCAACTTTCTACTCTGATCATCTTTATGCTGATTTTTAATTAAATTTTTTTAAATACATTTTAATTACATATTTTTTTTACTTATTTTCAAAACAATACATGAATGCATGTACGAATACATGTTAAAAGTCTAAGAATCCTTCAGAAAAAAATAATGTGATCACATGTTGGAAAGTAGATTGGGCTGAGAATTTCTCAGCACCTCTACTCTATAAAAATATATATTAAAACTATAACTAATGTAATTATCAGTCATTTAATTGCCGTATGTGATATACTCACTTGGGTGATCATGTCTTTTTCGAAACATGACTGACTAGGCAGAAGATTTTCCCACAGGAAATTGCCATTTTTTTCTGCGGTAGACTGGTTGTCAACCAAATCCATAGAACCCAATCTGTCCTGCTATTTAATCCATAGCTGGAGGGAGAACAGATGGATTAATAACATTCCCAACATTGAATGAAAAGAATTCGACTGGAATTCGAACTCTGCTCTCGGCGATATCTATTATGCCATAATGCACTAGCTAATCATAACTTGAAATTATTACCTCCCCTTAATTTTCTATACTATTTTTTTCTTTTTCATAGTACTTATTTTCTTATCGTTAAGAGACATGAAAAGAAATAAGTAAATCATTAAAATTATTTGCAAACATGCTTAAAAAGAAGTTTATTTGGAAATACTTTATTTCAATAGTTTATTATATTTAATTAGTTATGCATAAGATCTTTAATTTTTATAACTGCGTTCATTGATGAGTTAACTCCCTTATGCTATCATTATTAAAAAAATTCAGAGATTATAAATAACATTTTTTTTTACTTTAATATCTTACTTAACTTACATATTCTAAATTTTTCATTGGTGTCATTTATATATATATGTGAATGGGTGTAAAAGAGAGATAAAGGAATTTGAAATATTTCTTTTATTTTCTTTCAAGGAAAATTTTACTTAATTGTAATAACATCTAAATGTTTTAATTATCAAGTCAAAAAAAATTTTAATTGAAATATGCTTTATATATGTTTTTTAGCCAGTGGTTTAATAGCAGATAGTAATTATCTACAGCAGTAATAGCTTCAGTAAGATTTTCCTAATAATATGAAAACAATGTTCTAACAGTTTAAAATATATAAAATTATTTTTAAAAATGCCATGACGCTTCAGAATGTAGGCAATCATGGCTCTCTGCAGTTTCTGTTTTTATTATCTGTGAATGCGATGATTTCTGGGGAAATAATAATGGAGTGATATCCTGTTACCTTTTTTATGGTTTTGAATTTAAAGTAGTAATTACCCTAGACTGGCTGCCACCCAAGGCTTTATATTAGCCTATACCAATCTAGTATTTCACTCATAACTATGAAGGAGAAAAAATAGATTCATCCCATTTTTCAGTGCATTTTTAGGAGATATTAGTGTCTTCAAGAATTGTCCACCTTCATTCATTTTGATCACAAGCAACATTTTCCCACTAAGGATTATCTTATATGGTAGGATGTGAAGATCTCTTTTAAACAGTTTTTGATTAGTTTATTCTAGGGTTGAGTGATATATAAACAAATAAAATTGAATTCAGCTTATTAAATACACAACTTATTTTTTCCTACTCAAAGTTTCATGGATTTGGTATCCCTTCCCAGACTGAAAGCACTTGGGACAATAAAAATTATGGACAATTTTGTATTTCTTAACTCATACAAAACAGAAAAATGTTAGGATGGTTGAAAAACTTAATAAAAATTTATTAAACCTTCCTTGTCTGGCATATTTAATGATATATATATATATATATATATATATATATATGAAATGATTTGTTTGAACATTATTTTTGATTGATACTTGTATTTAAGTAGATATTGTGTTTATAATCATACAGTATTATATATTTATTTCTACCGGCCTGATCATTTACAATAAATTTTTGTTACAAAAATGTGTCATTTCGTAACAAAAATTTATTGTAAATAATCAGGCCAATAGAAATAAATGTATAATACTGTATTATTATAAACAGAATATCTACTTAAATACAAGTATCAATCAAAAATAATGTTCAAACAAATCATTTCAAATTGTCGGTTGTTTATAACAGTTTCGTTAATTTTTGTTAATTTCTGTAATATATATGTTGATGAGCTGTGATACAGCAAAACGGATCTGTCTGCGAATGACTATATATATATATATATATATATATATATATGTCCTCTTAGAAATCCTAACCAAAAGATATACCCAACCGATAAAAAGATAAAACATACATTCCAACAGGTAATACCATTAATCAACAATTTCACACTTACACACCAAATTCCTCAAAAGTGTAACGGTCAAAACGAGACATTCACTTAATTACCAATAATCCCAACCAACCCCCACGACAACATAGAACCAAATATAAACAGAGAATGATTCCAAACCTTTATTTCCCCCGAAGAAGTGTTTAACTCCAAACACTGAAACAACCATATGATTGTAGGGAAGAGGACATATATAGAAGAAATTAAGTACATGTTCTAAAACATAATTTATAATAAATATTCACTGCTCTATACATCATATATTGAGCACTGTTTTAAATTAATGTTTTGGACGGAAAAAAATTTTCTTTTTTCTCTCCTCATTCTATGCTCACTCGGATATATATATATATATATATATATATATATATATATATAGTAAAGAGAGACTGTCCATGTATGCTTCTTATAATATGTAGTAGGACAACAAAAAGAATTTAAGAGATAAAAAAAAGCAAGGATATTTGTAATAAGATTAAATAATATCTATTGCATATTAGTAAGCCTTTAGACCAGCTAGACACATGATGAGGAAAGATGTTAAAAATTGAGAAAGAACACAGATACACATCTGTTTTCTTTCTCAATGAGAGATAAAAAATGAAGTTAAACTTTTTTTTGAGGGGAGGTCCATTTGTTATATTACTAGTGAAATCTGGTAGTTTTCAACTAGTCATTTGATACAGTTATGTTTGTTGATGGCTTTTTGCAGGAAATGTATTCCTTGAGTATACTAAAATTCTTATTTAAACTTAGACTGTGTAGATTTATTTTAAAAATGTATTTTAGCTTGGAGTTTAGCATATTTATTGGGATTTAAATGCAGATGTTAAAAGGACACATTTAAAGTTATCAATACTATTGTATGGTTGGCTAAAATATATTTTTAAATTTTACTTTTTAACAATATTTCTCATCTTGTTTCTATCTGCTTAAAAGCCTAATAATATACAATAGATAATATTAGTCTTATTATCAATATTATTATTTTTATTGTTGTTTTATCTCTCAAATTTCTTTTCATCTATCTATCTATCTATCTATCTATCTATCTATCTATCTATCTATCTATCTCTATATATATATATAGCAGTTTGGATAAGTGCTTAACATTGCAATTTATCAGAAAATGAGAATTTATTTGTTAATTGCAAATAAAAATGAAACTACTGAAAACATTTTAAATATATACCCAATTTCAGTTTAAAAAATATATCTGTTTAAAGATACTTTGATGTAGGTGTGCACACATCCATATCTCTGTGTCTGTGTGTTTGTTTGTAGTAGTCTCTGCCTGCCTAAATGTTTAACAAACAATCTACTATTCAACTGTAAGATTTTCATGAAAATAATAAACTACACCTTATGAACAATATATATATATATATATATATATATATATATATATATATATATATATATATATACTATTCAACTGTAAGATTTTCATGAAAATAATAAACTACACCTTATGAACAATATATATATATATATATATATAATATTTATTAATAAATTATAACATTGATATGTTATAATATCACTACAAAAGTAGCTATTTTGTTTCGACACTTTTTGTGTCTTTTCAAGTGATGTTGTTATTTCGAAATGAATGGCTTTAAAAGCCATTCATTCGAAATAACAACATCACTTGAAAAGACACAAAAAGTGTCGAAACAAAATAGCTACTTTTGTAGTGATATTATAACATATCAATGTTATAATTTATTAATAAATATTATTATTATTATTATTAGCTCTACTTTGTATTGAGCACTTTTTTAAAAATAGTGTTTCTTTGGATGGGGAATATTATTCCACCCATACTTGGTTATATATATATATATATATATATATTGTTCAACTAAGAATACTTTTAAGCTGCGCTGGTACTTGCACCTAACCTCATTTAAAAACAGCGTATACCGAAACCAAACATCCCTTTCCACATACTTTTGGAAGCTAAAGGATTCAAAACAGAAACCCAAAGTAAAATGGAAGATCCTAGAAAAAACTAGAACTTGCAACTCACTTAATGACATCTGCCCTTTATGTCTAAGTGAAAAACTACACATTCTCCAGTACCCTAACAGCAACGATTTACTAAACTGTAGAGACAAATTAGCAGTAATATGCAAACATCGCAAACATTTCTCACTAAAATTTAAGTAAACACAAAAAAAACAACCAGAACCCCCCCCCCCAAAAAAAAGAAAACAAACCCTATACAATACTAACAAAAAATAATTAAGTTGCAACAGAATAGTAGATAAATAAATAAAAAATATACTTTATATTTATAAAATATGTTGTATAGGGGATAGATTTTATAAAAGAAATATATTTCTTAAAAATTATAAAATGTTATATTTTATAATATTATAAAATAGCTTAATATTATAGAATATTATAAAATGTTTTTTTGTTTTGTTTTTTTTTGTGAAAGATATATTTTGTGGAAAATATATTTTATAAGAAGCAGGAGAGTGAAAAAACAAAAAAAGCACACACCCCAATACAAAATAACATACATTAAATTAAAGAGAAACCAACCCCAAAACAAAACAACATCTACCAACCTCTATACATTTTTATGAAAGATATATTTTATAAAAGGTATATTTTACAAAAAACAAAGAAATAAAAAACAAGAAAAAGCACACACCCCAAAACAAAATAACATACATTAAATTAAAGAGAAACCAACCCCAAAACAAAACAACACCTACCAACCCCTAAACCAAAGGTGCCATTAGCACCAGCCCTTTCAAGATTAATAGATTAACCTATCATGAACTCTGCCAAAAACAAACACTTAACCCCAACACCAGTAAAAAGGTCAACGGAACTCAAAATACAGACCAACCCCTCTTTTACACCCGAAAATAACAAATCCAACACAAATAAACGGTCTTTTCAACTGGATAATTCTTATTTCTAAAAAAATCACCTGAGGATGAAGCTAAAACATAATGGGCTGGCTTTGAAACATGAGAAATTTTTTGTGTCATGATACTATGAATTTAAAAACAATGTAACAACCATTACAGTATGTGTGTGTGTGTGTGTGTGTGACACTTTACATATGTGTATGTATATGACACTTTTTTTTATATATATATATATTTTTGTAAAGTGTCATACACACACACACACACACATATTTATATATATATATATATATATATATATATATATATATATACAAAACAGAGGATTTGATTTGAAGAATGAAATGGAAAGCTCATTTCTTTTTTAAATAAAATACAAATTTAATTATAATTATATTATGCTCTACAATATATGTTGTGTTGAGCACTTTTTAAAAAAAGTAAATGCTGGAGAACTTAGACTTCTAAAACTGTTTGATCCTCTTTACCTGGATTTATATATCCAGGTAAAGAGGACACAAGGTTTTACAATTTTCAGTTCCCTGGCATTTATTTTTTTATAAACAGTGCTCATTGTAAATCATTTTTACAACCAACATCCAATATTGCCTGATGACAAGATTCTATCTTGAAACATAGAAATTTTTGTGTCACAATGTACTTTTAATTCATAATTATATGATTACATATATATATATATATGTATTGTTATATCTTTTAAATATGTTACAAACAGACAAGGTGGTACTAGAGTGATCACTATACATGGCTACTAATATAGTCAGTCCACATAGGTGATAAGGAGCATGGGACATCCCATTACAATATATATATATATATATATATATATATATATATATATATATATATGACCATACCAATAAATACCTACTAGGATCATACAATCAGGGATGAAAATGTTCTAAGACCTTTAAGTAACTTCTAATTTGGAAAATTGCATGTTCATAAAAGATCCCAGTTACGTGACTGTTTGAAAAATGGTAAAATCAGTTATTGTAAATTGCCTGAAGACACCAAAAGGTAGAAACCCAGGTTGCAAATTAATTCATTTCCAAATGAAAAAGATCTAAAAGTTCTACAATATAATTGTAATGAACACATTTTAATACAACTGTGTACTGGTCTAATTTAATTATGACTAAAAATGAAATAATAAAATAATTATATATATTATGACAAAAGGAAATGTAAAGTCACAAGTTTATTCGCCGAAAGAGAGTCAACTTATCCCAGCCAAGCAGCTTCAATGCATCTCAGATCACAAACTCTGATACAGGCCCCTCGCACTAGCCTCTTCAGTGAGGTGGGGGAAGTCGATCAAATAGGTGTAGGACTGAGCAGATCTCAAACCAGGCTTCCTGGTGAGCAGCTTCTGAAAATATTCACGAGAAGACTCACATATACCCAAGTTTTTAGATTGGGCAGCCCACCTTCAATCACTTTCTCACCAACATGATGTGGCTTCCCTCTGTCTTTTCTACAAATATTTTCATGACAATTGCTCTAATAAGCTTCTTTCCCTGGTGCCATGAGTGCATGAATTTAAGCGTTCTAATGGACTGGCATCTAGGTCGTACATATTTATCGTTGAAATAGTTAAATGCAACCGCCTCTTCTGCTCGAATAGTTTCTTTTCTCGCGCTTCCCGTTTGTAGAACTCCCTTCCATTTACTTGCTTCCCTGATAGCAACAATCTCCAAAAGTTTAAATGCAACATCAATTACCATCTTCTATCTTCTTGAATCCCGTTCATCTTTTATTCTTTCTTCAATTCCCTTTGTACCCAGTCTTTTCTCTTCCCTGATAACTACAATCTCCAAAAGTTTAAATGCAACATCAATTACCATCTTCTATCTTCATGAATCCCGTTCATCTTTTATCCTTTCTTCAATTCCCTTTGTACCCAGTCTTTTCTCTTCCCTGATAACTACAATCTCCAAAAGTTTAAATGCAACATTAATTGCTATCTTCTATCTTCATGAATCCCATTCATCTTTTATCCTTTCTTCAATTCCCTCTGTACCCAGTCTTTTCTCTTCCCTGATAACTACAATCTCCAAAAGTTTAAATGCAACATCAATTCCCATCTTCTATCTTCATGAATCCCATTCATCTTTTATCCTTTCTTCCACATTCTTCTTGATTTTTTTCTCTCACTGTAACCTTGTTAATGTGTGTGGCAGATTGTGTGTATGTTTATGTACATACACATATGCAAATATAATAACTAGCTTTCTCACCGACATGATGTAGCTTCCTTTTGTCTTTCTACAAATATTTTCATGACATCTGCTATGACGAGTTTTTTCCCTGGTACCCCGACCTCATGAATTTACACGTGCTACGCTACAAGATTGGTATCAAGGTCCCACCCTTGAAGTAGTCAAAATAGTTAAATGTAATCGCCTCATCTACTCTAATAGTTTATTTTCTCACACTCCCCATTTAAATGCAATGCCAATTGTTACTCTCTCTCTCTCTCTCTCTCTCTCTCTCTTTCTCTGTGCTTGGAGTGAATGATTATTTATTAATTTTTTTTTTTATAAAATCCAATTAGTTAATTAATCCATAAATCTGTTAGTTTATTTAGTTGTAAAGAAATCTCCAGCATAAATATTGTACTTTTAAAAAGTTTTTAAATTTGTTGTTTTGATTTGTCGTCAATAGTAATCGCTCCGATAATGTGTTTTAAAATGTTACTTATGTTATAATACTGAGGGTTCTCATACACTGCCATTCAACTTTTTAGGGGTTTTGCATAATAAAGAACAACAAGCTTTAACCTAAGATTTAGCTTTTTTAAGCTTTAGGTAATTTAATTGATTGGTTTTAATTAAATTCACATTTGATGTTGTATGATCCTTTCCTCAAAAAATTCTTATGGTTTTAAATTTTTTTTCTTTCCTTTTCTTTATTTTATTCTATTATTTTTAAGTTTGGGACTACATTTTAAAAACATTAAGGGTAGTGTAGTATGCAAAAAAATCATTTGAATCGCAAAACTTAATAACTTGTTAGTATCATAAATATTTTCACCATGACACAGTAATAATTTTCTTCTCAAAACTTTATTGACATAGCAAGAAGTCTATGTCTGCCAAATAGATGATAAACTAGAAATGCCAAAGACAAAATAGCTTCCCTAAGTAAATGTTCAATAGGTTGATGATGATTATAATGATCTTGTTTTTGCAGTAAGACAAAATACAGCAGTCAAAATATTTTAACACACTATATATGTACCTCCACCTACTTTCAGTAACTAAGTTTTAAATTGATTTTTTAGAATAAAAAAGTTTGCTTGAAGCTTTCATTTTAGCTTTAATTAAAATCTAATGATTAAATTTGTTATTTTCAGAAAGCAAAATACTCTGCAGTGGGAGTGTAATTCAAACATTATTAATTTAACTACCTTTATTCCACCCTAATGTTTTTAAGTACTCTAAGTACTCTCATATTCTGTGCCATCCTTTGGATTTTAATAAAAATAACGCCTATGAAATAAAAAGCAAAATAAAAGATAAAAAAAGGTTGGGTTGGGTATCTCTAATTCACTGGGAAAACAGTTAAAAACAGTTAAAGCTTAGCATGAAGAAAAATGTTTTTCCATCAAAACTTTTTATGTTATTATTATATTATAGATCAAAGTATTTTCTAAGAATTTTTTTAAAAATTTTAATCCTTTCTAACACGTTCAAAATTTTGGTAAAAAATATTGTTTTTTTGTTTATTTGTATTTGTTGGGGGGGGGGGGGGGTTCGTCAGCAGGTAATCAAATTTTTACCAGAGTTTACTATGGATAATAATCAAAGTAAAATGCCTTTGTTGGAAATTCTTGCAAAAATCAAATAATTGTGGGAGTTCAATTGAACTTTCAGGACTTATTCTGAAATGAATAAAATTATTATTTAATTTATTATCTTGAGAAAATTCTTTCCACATAATTTTATGAATTTTCAAGAAATTACTGTTGCCGTAGTGTTTGTGAAAATACTTTACAACGAGAGCCGCCATCACAATCAGCAGCACCATTATTATTATTATTATTATTATTATTTAGGAAAAAACAAACAAAGAAAAAGACAAACAAAACAATCCAAGATCACATCAAAAGAGACATGACTGACTGGGCAAATGATTATCCCGCAGTAGGGAGACTGGTTGCTGACCAAGGCTATAGAACCTAATCTGTCCTGTTATTTAACCCATAACTGAAGGGAAGAGACAGATTACCTTCCCCAAGGGTATTGTTGCGTAAATGAATGTGAGGAATTCTACTGGAATTTGAACTCGGCTCCTCGAGTTGTTGTTGCTGTTGTTGTTGGTGGTGGTGGTGGTGGCGGCGGCGGCGGCGGCAGTGGCAGTGGCGGTGGTGGTGGTGGATATCCACTGCACCTCAATGCAGATATCTCCACTTAAAATTTATTATAATTGAAAAAAGTGTAAAAAAACAGCAGAACAGGATGTAAAAAGCCCCCAAACATAAAACAAAGTTTTAGTTAAAATATTCATGCTATTATAATTATTATGAAGAAAAATCAAAGAAAGTATTTTTTTATTATCTTAATAATTTGTTTTTTAAAAAAATACAACCTAAATTTCCAACGTGCTAGAAAGCACGTTGGAAATTTAGGTTGTATTTTTTTTTCGGCGTTAGTGGTGGACGTATAAATTTACTTTACGATCAGTGTTTTTAGGGCCTTTTTTTAACTAGTGAAAAATATTGATTTTTTTTTAGAAACTCTTGCAAAAAGCAAATATTTGTCGGATTGAAAACATTCAGACCTTATTCACAAATTAATTAAATTATTTTTGTGATTTTTTGTCTTAGAAAATACTGGTAAAAAAATGTGTTACACCCCCACACAAATTCACTTACAAAATTATTAATTTCATGTAAAATTGATTATTGATAAATTAAATTTTTATTCCAATTTTTTTTTATTAACTAAAAGCAAAATTGGAAAATGGATTGTAAATATATTTTTTTCCCAATCTGTTACTCATTTCCTGAAAATCTGCAATAAAACTGATTTTTAATTTAACTTAAGAAAAGCTTTTAATTGCTTTTAAATAAAATTTATTGTGGACACTAACTGTCTTAAAGAAAAAATTTCTTTCTTACGAATAATGAATTTTTACAAGAATTATTTTATTTTTTAATTTTGATTAATTTATTATAATATTTTTTAAAAATAATTTAAAATTAGTTTAATCTCGTTAGATGATATTGTTAAGTGAAAACTATTTTACTAATCAAAAACTGAAAGGGAAAACCCTCTTTATACAAATCATTTTACACCATGATTTTTAAAATAATCTTAATTTTTGTAAACATATTGTATTGTGTAACGTGTCAATTTTTTAAAGTATGGTCAACCATACAGTCAGCAGTCAAGACATGCTTTGGGCGATCATGTCTTGAAAGAGACATGACTGACTGGACAGAGGATTATCCCGCACAAGGTTGCCATTTACTTTCTGAGGTAGACGGGTTGCCAGCCAAGGCTACAGACCACAATCTGTCCTATTAAATTATTAAATTAAACTGGATGGAAGAGCGGATTAATACCTTTCAAACAAAAGGGTATTTGTGAAGAAGTGAATGCAACCATACACAACAATAACATTAACAGAAAAAAAGATCGATCAATATAGCAAATTAAGTCAACATTAAAATTAAGTTACGTAGAATATTTTTTAACATTAAGGCTTCTGACATGCTAACATAACTTTCTTAAATAATGCTTAAATTATATTTCATTAATATTCAGCGGAAAGTTATGATCACACATACTTATTTAAATGAAATAAACAAACAAACGTGCACAATGAGATTTTCTAAGAAGGGTCTTAATAACAAGGTCGGTAAACTTATTTATCCAAAGTTTATGGAAAAATTTGCAAAAACACAAGTTTTAGATTAACCAAAAATTTAAAGGATTTTGTTTTCATGAAGAAAACTTAAAAGAGTAATTACCAAAACAAAAAAACAAATAAATAACGTATTTAAAATAAGGGAGGAAAATAATACTGAAACGACACGTATGAAAGTGTGTGTGTGTGTGTGTGTGTGTGTGTGTGTGTGTGTGTGTGTGTGTGTGTGTGTGTGTGTGTGTGTGTGTGTGTGTGTGTGTGTGTGTATCTGTGAGCGTTGTGTGTGTGTGTGTCTGTGAGTGTGTGTCTCTGCGTGTGTGTGTGTGTGTGTGCGTGTGTTTATCTGTGAGCGTTGTGTGTGTGTGTGTGTGTGTGTGTGTGTGTGTGAGTGTGTGCCTCTGCGTGTGTGTGTGTGTGTGAGAGAGTGTGTGTGTGTGTGTGTGTAAAGTGAATAAAACTATATTTTCTCTATTGGTATATTTTTATTTATCTTTTTTTATGAATTGCAGAAAATGTCTTTCCTTTTTAGTTTTATTTGTGATTATGTGTGTGTGTCTGTGTGCGTTGCTGGTGTGTGTGATGTGTGTGTTTCTGTGTGGGTGTGCGGCGTGTGTGTGTGTGTGTGTGTGCCTGTGTGTGTGTCTGTGTGTGTGTGTGTTTGTCTAAAGTGAGTAAAACTATATTTTCTCTTTATTGGTATATTTTTATTTATCTTTTTTATGAATTGCAGAAAATGTCTTTCCTTTTTAGTTTTATATGTGATTGTGTGTGTGTGTGTGTGTCTGTGTGCGTTGCGTGTGTGTGCATTATGTGTGTGTGTGTGTATGTGTGTGTGTTTTTCTAAAGTGAGTACAACTACATTTTCTCTTTCTTGGTATATTTTTATTTCTTATCTTATTTTTTTATGAATTGCAGAAAATGTCTTTCCTTTTTAGTTTTATATGTGATTGTGTGTGTGTGTGTGTGTCTGTGTGCGTTGCGTGTGTGTGCATTATGTGTGTGTGTGTGTATGTGTGTGTGTTTTTCTAAAGTGAGTACAACTACATTTTCTCTTTCTTGGTATATTTTTATTTCTTATCTTATTTTTTTATGAATTGCAGAAAATGTCTTTCCTTTTTAGTTTTATATGTGATTGTGTGTGTGTGTATGTGTGTGTTAGTGTGTGTGTGTGTGTGCTTTGCGTGTGTGTGTGTGTGTGTGTGTGTGTGTGTGTGTGTGTGTGTTTGTGTTTGTCTAAAGTGAGTAAAACTATATTTTCTCTTTATTGGTATATTTTTATTTCTTATATTTTTTTATGAATTGCAGAAAATGTCTTTCCTTTTTAGTTTTATATGTGATTGTGTGTGTTTGTCTCTGTGTGTGTGTGTGTGTGTGTGTGTGTGTGTGTGTGTGTGTGTGTGTGTGTCTAAAGTGAGTAAAACTATATTTTCTCTTTATTGGTATATTTTTATTTCTAATATCTTTTTATATGAAAATGTCTTTCCTTTTTAGTTTTATATGTGATTGTATGTGTGTGTCTGTGTGCGTTGGGTGTGTGTGCGGTGTGTGTGTGTGTGTGTGTGTGTGTGTGTGTGTGTGTGTGTGTGTGTGTGTGTGTCTGTGTGCGTTGCGTGTGTATGCACTATGTGTGTGTGTATGTGTGTGTGTTTTTCTAAAGTGAGTACAACTACATTTTCTCTTTCTTGGTATATTTTTATTTTTTATCTTATTTTTTTATGAATTGCAGAAAATGTCTTTCCTTTTTACTTTTATATGTGATTGTATGTGTGTGTCAGTGTGCGTTGCGTGTGTGTGTGTGTGTGTGTGTGTGTGTGCGTCTGTGTGTGCGTGTATGTGTGCGGTGTGTGTGTGTCTGTGTGTCTGTGTATGTGTTTGTGTTTGTCTAAAATGAGTGAAACTATATTTTCTCTTTATTGGTATATTTTTATTTCTTATCTTTTTTTATAAATTGCAGAAAATGTCTTTCCTTTTTAGTTTTATATGTGATTGTGTGTGTGTGAGTGTGTGTGTCTGTGTGCGTTGCTTGTGTTGTGTGTGTCTGTCTGTATGTGTCTGTGTCTGTGTGTGTGTTGTGTATGTATGTCTCTGTGTGTGTGTGTGTGTGTGTCTAAAGTGAGTAAAACTATATTTTCTCTTTATTGGTATATTTTTATTTCTAATATGTTTTTATATGATTTGCAGAAAATGTCTTTCCTTTTTAGTTTTATATGTGATTGTGTGTGTGTGTATGTGTGTGTGTGTGTGTTTGTGTGTGTGTGTGTGTGCTTGGTGTGTGTGTGTGTGTGTGTGTGTGTGTGTGTGTGTGTGTGTGTGTGTGTGTGTGTGTGTGTGTTTGTTTGTTTAAAGTGAGTAAAACTATATTTTCTCTTTATTGGTATATTTTTATTTCTAATATCATTTTTTATGAATTGCAGAAAATGTCTTTCCTTTTTAGTTTTATATGTGATTGTGTGTGTGTATGTGTGTGTGTGTGTGCTTGGTGTGTGTGTGTGCTTGGTGTGTGTGTGTGTGTGTGTGTCTAAAGTGAGTAAAACTATATTTTCACTTTATTGGTATATTTTTATTTCTAATATCTTTTTTTGTGAATTGCAGAAAATGTCTTTCCTTTTTAGTTTTATATGTGATTGTGTGTGTGTGTCTGTGTGCGTTGCTTGTGTGTGCGATGTGTGTGTGTGTGTGTGTGTGTGTGTGTGTGTGTGTGTGTGTGTGTCTGTGTGTCTGTGTGTGTGTTTGTGTTTGTCTAAAGTGAGTAAAACTATATTTTCTCTTTATTGGTATATTTTTATTTCTAATATCATTTTTTATGAATTGCAGAAAATGTCTTTCCTTTTTAGTTTTATATGTGATTGTGTGTGTGTGTGTATGTGTGTGTGTGTGTGCTTTGTGTGTGTGTGTGCTTGGTGTGTGTGTGTGTGTGTGTTTGTGTGTTTGTGTTTGTCTAAAGTGAGTAAAACTATATTTTCTCTTTATTGGTATATTTTTATTTCTAATATCATTTTTTATGAATTGCAGAAAATGTCTTTCCTTTTTAGTTTTATATGTGATTGTGTGTGTGTATGTGTGTGTGTGTGTGCTTGGTGTGTGTGTGTGCTTGGTGTGTGTGTGTGTGTGTGTGTCTAAAGTGAGTAAAACTATATTTTCACTTTATTGGTATATTTTTTATTTCTAATATCTTTTTTTATGAATTGCAGAAAATGTCTTTCCTTTTTAGTTTTATATGTGATTGTGTGTGTGTATGTGTGTGCGCGGTGTGTATGTGTGTGTGTGTGTGTGTGTGTGTATGTGTGTGTGTGTGTGTGTCTGTGTGCGTTGCGTGTGTATGCACTATGTGTGTGTGTATGTGTGTGTGTTTTTCTAAAGTGAATACAACTACATTTTCTCTTTCTTGGTATATTTTTATTTCTTATCTTATTTTTTTATGAATTGCAGAAAATGTCTTTCCTTTTTACTTTTATATGTGATTGTATGTGTGTGTCTGTGTGCGTTGCGTGTGTGTGTCTGTGTCTGTGTGTGTGTCTGTGTGTGTGTCTGTGTGTGTGTCTGTGTGTGTGTGTGTGTCTGTGTGTGCGTGTATGTGTGCGGTGTGTATGTGTGTGTGTGTGTGTCTGTGTGTGTGTTTGTGTTTGTCTAAAGTGAGTAAAACTATATTTTATATGTGATTGTGTGTGTGTGTATATGTGTGTGTGAGTGTGTGTGTGTGCTTTGCGTGTGTGTGCGGTGTGTATGTGTGCGTGTGTGCGGTGTGTGTGTGTGTGTGTGTGTGTGTGTGTGTGTGTGTGTGTGTGTGTGTGTGTGTGTGTGTGTGTCTAAAGTGAGTACAACTATATTTTCTCTTTATTGGTATATTTTTATTATGTTTTTTATGAATTGCAGAAAATGTCTTTCCTTTTTAGTTTTATATGTGATTGTGTGTGTGTGAGTGTGTGTGTCTGTGTGCGTTGCTTGTGTGTGTGTGTGTGTGTGTGTGTGTGTGTGTGTGTGTGTAAAGTGAGTAAAACTACATTTTCTCTTTCTTGGTATATTTTAATTTCTTATCTAATTTTTTTATGAATTGCAGAAAATGTCTTTCCTTTTTACTATCATCTGTGATTGTATGTGTGTGTGTGTGTGTGTGTGTGTCTGTGTG
>JBBBDQ010000273.1:167500-192500 GCA_037127315.1 Ascarosepion bandense | reverse complement strand
GTGTGTGTGTGTGTGTGTGTGTGTGTGTGTGTGTGTGTGTGTGTGTGTGTGTGTGTGTGTGTCCAAAGTGTGTAAAACTATATTCTCTCTTAATTGGTATATTTTAATTTCTTTGCTTATTTTTTATGATTTGCAGAAAATGTCTTTCCTTTTAGATATATATCTGATTGTGTGTGTGTGTGTGTGTGTGTGTGTCTGTGTGCGTTGCTTGCGTGTGCGGTGTGTGTGTGTGTGTGTGTGTGTGTGTGTGTGTGTGTCTAAAGTGAGTAAAACTATATTTTGTCTTTATTGGTATATTTTTATTTCTTATCTTGATTTTTTATGAATTGCAGAAAATATCTTTCCTTTTTAGTTTTCTATGTGATTGTGTGTGTGTGTGTGTGTCTGTAAATTGAGTAAAACTGTGTTTTCCTATTAGTATTCTTTTATGTTTCATGAATCAGACAAAATGACTTTCCTTTACAGTTTTATGTGTTTGTGTGTGTGTGTGTGTGTGTTATTGTATTTGTTTCAATTTAAATTCTTAGTATAAAGTAAGTGAAATAAATTTAAATTGAACTTGAATTCAGCTACTGATTCCAATTGAAATTATAAGTATGAAGTAAATGAAATGAATTAAATTTGAACTCAGCTACTGATTCAACTTTATATTTTGGTGCAGTGGATATTGGCTTGGATGAAGAAATCTGGAAGCCAAATTGAATTCCTTGCATTTGCTTATGTGCAAATACTCATTGCAAATTTATTAATCCATTTCTTCCAGTTATGGGTTAAATCACGGGATAGACTAGGTTCTATAGTTTGGGCTGGCAACCAGTTTACTGCAGAAAGCAATGACAACCTACTGTGGGTTAATCTTCTGCCCAGTCAGTCCTGTCTCTATTGAGACATGATCACCCAAATGTGTATCATGTAAGGCACTTAACTTACTGACTGATGAAATAAAAGTAATGGATTAGACTTGAATCCAGCTATTGATTCTAATTTAAATTTTTAGTATCAAGTAAAAGAAATGAAACTTTCTTCTTTTTTGTTTTGTTTTCGTTTCTTTTTTTCTTTTCTTTTTTAGTTTTCTTTTTCTTTTCTTTTTCATTTCAATTTTATTTCCTTTCTTTTTTCTTTTCTTGTCTGTTTTGTTGTTCTTTTCTTTTTCTTTTTTCTTTTCTTTTTCAGTTTTCTTTTTTCCTTTTCTTTTTTGTCTTGTTTTTTTTTTATTCTGTTTTTTCCTTTTTCTTTTCTGTTTTTCTTTCGTTTTAATTCTTCTTTTTGTTTTGTTTTCATTTCTTTTTTTCTTTTCTTTTCTTTTTTAGTTTTCTTTTTCTTTTCTTTTTCTTTTTTCATTTCAATTTTATTTCCTTTCTTTTTTTCTTTTCTTTTCTCTTTTGTTTTTCTTTTGTTTTTCTTTTTTCTTTCCTTTTTCAGTTTTGTTTTTTCATTTCAATTTTCTTTTTTTTTAATTCACTTTTCTTTTTCCTTTTTCTTTTTCTTAAACTTTTTCCTTTTTTCTTTTAAATTTACAAATATTAGCAATTTAAACATAATTAAATAAAATAGTTGCTCATGAAAAGAAAATATATGCACCCATATATATCACTTTAATCATTTAGAGGATACTTGTATTTAAATAGATGCTTCGTTTATTTATTAAGCAGTATATTTATTTATTTTTGCCTATAAGTTTGAAAGTTCAAGAAATCTTATGAAAAAAACATCTGTGCCTTTCAGCAAGAACTGATCATTTTAGCCAGTAGCTGAAAATAGATATACTGTTTAATAAATAACAGAGTACTACAAATAGGTTTATCCACTAAAAATAAGTTTTAAAGTGTTAAAAATTTATTGGGCTATTAATCCATTCAGCCATTCTGCAATAGCTTAGGGGTAAGTCCTTTGATTGAAACCAAATTGGTTGAATTTTGATCCCAGCTGGAAGAAAGTGGATGTCTATCTACATTGATGAGCTGTGATACAGAAAACAGGTTTGTATGTGGATGACTATATATATATATATTTTTTTTTTTAATCATATCACCCCGAGCAAGGCGGTAATGCCACTGATGTGCAGGGGGCTACATAAGAGTGAAGAGATTAGAAAAGAGAAAACCGGAAACCACATCCTAAACAGGGAACAAGGGATGAGCCTCTTCACCTGTTCAATAGATGTGAGTGGAGTGTGAACCGGGCGATAGTTTAGTCTATCTACTCCAATTGAAAAAACAAAAAACAAAAGGAGTGAAAAGATTGGAAAAGAGAAAACTGGAAACCACATCCTAAACAGGGAACAAGGGATGAGCCTCTTCACCTGTTCAATAGATGTGGGATTCTTCATTTGTGAATGAGTTATTACACAACCTAGGTTTCCATCATGAGTGGTGTCTTCAGGCAATTTGCAATAAATTTTTTTTATTATTGCAAATCACCTGAAGACACCACTCATGATAGAAACCTAGGTTGCGTAATAACTTGTTTACAAATGAAGGATATTATTGTATTGAACACTTTTTTATACAAATGTGTCCTGGTCTAATTTTATTATGACCAAAAACTAATATATATATATATATATATATATATATATGAATGATATAAATGATTTAAACTAATGTATATATATTCCACATTTAAATATTTACTTTTTATAAAACATGCTCAGTACAGATGTAGAGCATTTATACATATATAATTATTATTTTTGTTATAATAATAGCATATTGCAATTCAAAAAGCCTATCAAGTTTTGGTGTTCAATGCACCATCATCAGACAGTGAAAATAATAATAACTATATATATATATATATATATATATATATATATATATATATATATACACATATACACACGCAAGTACATCTATGCTAAAAATTAATCTATTATATGATGAATTCATGTTTTTTTTACTATGATATATGAGATAACAAATGTGTTATATGGAAAATTTAATTGTGTTGTGGTACAGTGGATATCAGCTCAGAATGCAAAACCAGGGAGACAAGTTCAAATTCCAGTTGAATTCCATGCATTTACTTATGCACAAATACCCTTGGGAAAGGTATTAATCTGTCTCTTCACTCTAGTTACAGGTTAAATAACAGGACAGATTAGGTTCTATAGCCTTGGCTGGCAACCAGTCTACTGCAAAAAGTAATGGAAACCTACTGCGGGATAAACTTCTGTCCAGTCAGTCATGTCTCTTTTGGGACATGATTGGCCAAGCATGTATCATGTATGGGACTTAACTGAGTTGTTTATTGCTGTTTAAATGAAAAGTTAAATACATACTCCTGCCACTGAAAAAAAAAATGAATTGAAAAATATGAATAGCTTATATATATATATATATATATATATATATATATATATATTCGTTATCCACATACAAGCCTGTTTCACTGTATCACAGCTCATCAGTGTGGCTAGACATCCACTTGCTTCTGGCCGGGATAAAACATATACTGTTAAATATAAGAGACAATGAATGTCTATTATGTTTTATCATAAGCCATTATAAACATCATATTTTGGCTTAAATTTCAGGTGAAAATAAAGACAAAAATTCTCTAATATTTGAATAATTTTTTATCAAATTGATTCTAAGCTTTCGGCTCACATAAACCATCTTCAAAGAGGTAACAGGGACGTTAACATAAAAACATCCACCATCAAAGACGATTTTATCTTGTGTTGACATAAAACTTTGCTAAGCAATGACAACAGTCACCAAATAGCAAACGTAGCTCATAAATTTGTAATGCGGTTCTGTGACATCACACCGCGTGAGAGCCTGAAATGTTAAGAGAACCATATATTTAAATGCAATTTAATGAGTAATATGGGATGTGCGTTGTGGTGTATTGGATATCAACTTGGAATGAGAAATCGGGGAACCGAGTTCGAATTCCAGTCAAATTCATTGCATTCACTTATGCGCAAATACCCTTGGGAAAGGTATTAATCCGTCTCTTCCTTCCAGTTATTGGTTAAATAGCAAGACAGATTGGGTTCTATAGCCTTGGTCAGCAAGCAGTCTACCGCAGAAAGCAATGGCAACCTACTGCAGGATAATCTTCTGCCCAGTCAGTCATGTCTCTTTGGAGACATGATCGCCCAAGCGTGTATCATGTATGGCACTTAACTGACTGACTAAATATAATAGTTGGAATCATGATTAAGTCTTCTACTGGGAATAAAGTGGGGGATCAGATTTATATTGTTATGAAGTAATAAAGTAATCCCCCACTAATTACTACTTAATAATATAATACATCTCTTCCCCCACTAGCTATGAGTCAAATAATAGGACAGATTCTGTTCTATAGCCTTGGTCGGCAACCAGTCTACCGCAGAAAGCAATGGCAGCCTACTGCGGGATAATCTTCTGCCCAGTCAGTCATGTCTCTTTGGAGACATGATCGCCCAAGCGTGTATCACGTATGGCACTTAACTGACTGAATGTGTTATGACCAGATTTAAATGTGATTTTATTAAGTGTGGGTTGTTTGGATTTAATGTAAATGGCCTTCAATATCTGAAGGTTCTTTTTACTATGTGTATGAGTGAGTATTATTGTATTGTTGACTAAAATATGTCTGATATTACCTACATGACTATTTTTCTAAGAAATGTTGTTTAATTGAACTCTGATCAGAAAGGTGACAGGTAAGTCTATTAGAAAAGACATTTTGAACTGATGGATTTATTTTGTTTGATCCACTTTGAAAATGCTTCACAAAGTTAGAGGACACTAGAATGATTAATTTAAGATAATTTTTGGCAGATGGATTTATTTTATTTGATCTCTAATTGGAATACTTGATCCACTTAGTCATTTTAGGCAATTTCTGAATACATTAAGAATATATTTAAGACATATTTATTTTATTAAATCCACTGAAAAAATACTTAATACTCTGTTAATATGTATAAATACCTTAAGTAATTTTAAGCAATATTTTTAGGAAATTTTTTTATATGTATTTATTTTTTAAGATCCACCTTAAAATTGCAGGTGCAATGTTAAAATTTTCAATTCAACAGCTTTGTACTTATTTACATGGGAACTTTTTTTTTTTTTTTTTGCTTAACAGAATTGTCCAATAAGAAGCGATTAACAATGGGACTTAAATTTTAGTTTAGTCTTTCCCGGTAAATTTGATCAAATGTTAAAAATGTTTACATTAAATGTTTCATCAGGTGCATTATCAAAAATAAAGAGTTTAGAAAGGATGTCCAAATGCATGATATTTACAATATGTCTCTATAAATTTCACATCCTTTGCGTAGTGTGCAGACATTTAAAATATAAACTATCAATCATATTCATGTTGTTCACCTTTTCATGCACCGAGATCACCTCTTACTTAGAGAATGATACAAATTCACACGATATTGGACCAACTTTAATTTTTATGAGTTTTTGTGTTTTTATGTTTTTATTTAGGGACATGTATATGCGTGTGTATGTTTGTACTGTGTGTGCATAGGTGCTTATTTATATATGTGCATGTGTGTATGCCAGTGCATGCATATATTTAAGTGCACAGATGTTTGTATATATATGTGAGAACTTACATATGGGTGTTTGCAGGTGCATTAATGTGTACATAGACAAGTATGTACATGTGCTTGCCTGTTTGTGCAGATGTGTGCATATGTGTGTACATATATGTATTTGTATTTTCTCCCATACTGAAATGTATACTTAGTAATTATATTCCATTTAATAGGGATTACTAGCCAGAACTAATAAATGCAAACACTTAAACTTAAAATGAATTTATTTATTTATTAGTTAATTTAAAAATACATTAGAAATTTATATAAATTAAGGAAAGTAGGGATGGAAACTTATCAAAAAATAATTTTTATGTACTTTATATTTCTACCAACCACGTGAAATATAATGGTAAATTGTAAACAGTAAAAGTCTGTAATTTAATTGATCCTAACCTGTCATGTCAACTTCAGTCACATTGTCTTTGTCTTTTCTAGTAATGTTTTGATGAGCATTTCTCTTTCCTGCCTTGGCTATATGAATTTAAGCAGGGTACTAGATTGGCAACTAGGTCTCACTGTTTTATTGTTGAACTAGCTAGATACAAGCATCTGTTCTATTCTAATAATTTCTTTTTAAAAATGTCTCACTTGTGAAACTCCCATCCAATTTATAGCTTCCCTAACATCTACAATCTTTAAAATATTGAAGTGATTCCCCATTAAATTCTCAGATATTTTTTAATTCAGAGTTACCCTTTGTATACATTGGTTGTCACTCAAGTCTAGAGTTCCTAGTCTACCCTGCTATTCAAAACACAGTTGTTTTTTGTTTTGTTTTTTTGTTTTTTTGCTATGAGTTTTCAATATGTAAGATGTTATGTCTTGCTACACACACCGTTTTAATTCATATCAGTGAACTGATATAATTTTGAGAAAAATAATGGATTGATTTCCTGTTATTTTTTCCAATCTTTTAGAATTTAAAGTTGTTCCTTCTTTTTCATTTGTTACCACTCAAGGCTAAATGATTTAGTCTACCCTGTTATTTAATTCATAGTTGCTGTTTTTTTGTATTTTGTCTTATTGCGTGCCATGATCCTTCAGGATCACCACAGACTCATTGGTAATTTTTTTTTTATAATCATATCGCCCCAAGCAAGGCATTTTACTACCACTGTTTTGCAGGGAGTTACATAGGAGGTAAGTTATGAGAAAGAGTGACAGGTTATAGCGGGTGTCAGGAAGTGGGTAAGAGAAGGATGAGAATACTGATGAGAGTGGAGTGGTTGGAGAAAGGAGCACGAGAGGTTTCAGTTTAGTGGGATAGGAGATGACTATTGAGTTTATATTTAAATTCTTGGAGATTGTAGCTGACGGGGAAGGAAGTAAACGGAAGGGAATTCCATGAGAAAGAGGATGCAGGTTAGTGAGATAGGAGATGACTATTGACTTTACATTTAAATTCTTGGAGATTGTAGCTGACGGGGAAGGAAGTAAACGGAAGGGAATTCCATGAGAAAGAGGATGCAGGGTAGTGAGATAGGAGATGACTATTGACTTTACATTTAAATTCTTGGAGATTGTAGCTGACGGGGAAGGAAGTAAACGGAAGGGAATTCCATGAGAAAGAGGATGCAGGTTAGTGAGATAGGAGATGACTATTGACTTTACATTTAAATTCTTGGAGATTGTAGCTGACGGGGAAGGAAGTAAACGGAAGGGAATTCCATGAGAAAGAGGATGCAGGTTAGTGAGATAGGAGATGACTATTGACTTTATATTTAAATTCTTGGAGATTGTAGCTGTTAAGGAAGCAAGTAAACCGAAGGGAATTCCATGAGAAAGAGGATGCAGGTTAGTGAGATAGGAGATGACTATTGACTTTATATTTAAATTCTTGGAGTTTGTAGCTGACGGGGAAGGAAGTAAACGGAAGGGAATTCCATGAGAAAGAGGATGCAGGTTAGTGAGATAGGAGATGACTATTGACTTTACATTTAAATTCTTGGAGATTGTAGCTGTCAGGAAAGGAAGTAAACGGAAGGGAATTCCATGAGAAAGAGGATGCAGGTTAGTGAGATAGGAGATGACTATTGACTTTACTTTTAAATTCTTGGAGATTGTAGCTGACGGGGAAGGAAGTAAACGGAAGGGAATTCCATGAGAAAGAGGATGCAGGTTAGTGAGATAGGAGATGACCATTGACTTTACATTTAAATTCTTGGAGATTGTAGCTGTCAGGAAAGGAAGTAAACGGAAGGGAATTCCATGAGAAAGAGGATGCAGGTTAGTGTGATAGGAGATGACTATTGACTTTACATTTAAATTCTTGGAGATTGTAGCTGACGGGGAAGGAAGTAAACGGAAGGGAATTCCATGAGAAAGAGGATGCAGGTTAGTGAGATAGGGGATGACTATTGACTTTATATTTAAATTCTTGGAGATTGTAGCTGTTAAGGAAGCAAGTAAACGGAAGGGAATTCCATGAGAAAGAGGATGCAGGTTAGTGAGATAGGAGATGACTATTGACTTTATATTTAAATTTTTGGAGATTGTAGCTGTTAAGGAAGCAAGTAAACGGAAGGGAATTCCATGAGAAAGAGGATGCAGGTTAGTGAGATAGGAGATGACTATTGACTTTATATTTAAATTCTTGGAGATTGTAGCTGACGGGGAAGGAAGTAAACGGAAGGGAATTCCATGAGAAAGAGGATGCAGGTTAGTGAGATAGGAGATGACTATTGACTTTACATTTAAATTCTTGGAGATTGTAGCCGACGGGGTAGGAATTAAACGGAAGGGAATTCAATGAGAAAGAGGATGCAGGTTAGTGAGATAGGAGATGACTATTGACTTTAAATTTAAATTCTTGGAGATTGTAGCTGTTAAGGAAGCAAGTAAACGGAAGGGAATTCCATGAGAAAGAGGATGCAGGTTAGTGAGATAGGAGATGACTATTGACTTTATATTTAAATTCTTGGAGATTGTAGCTGTTAAGGAAGCAAGTAAATGGAAGGGAATTCCATGAGAAAGAGGATGCAGGTTAGTGAGATAGGAGATGACTATTGACTTTACATTTAAATTCTTGGAGATTGTAGCTGACGGGGAAGGAAGTAAACGGAAGGGAATTCCATGAGAAAGAGGATGCAGGTTAGTGAGATAGAAGATGACTATTGACTTTACATTTAAATTCTTGGAGATTGTAGCTGACGGGGAAGGAAGTAAACGGAAGGGAATTCCATGAGAAAGAGGATGCAGGTTAGTGAGATAGGAGATGACTATTGACTTTATATTTAAATTCTTGGAGATTGTAGCTGTTAAGGAAGCAAGTAAACGGAAGGGAATTCCATGAGAAAGAGGATGCAGGTTAGTGAGATAGGAGATGACTATTGACTTTATATTTAAATTCTTGGAGTTTGTAGCTGACAGGGAAGGAAGTAAACGGAAGGGAATTCCATGAGAAAGAGGATGCAGGTTAGTGAGATAGGAGATGACTATTGACTTTATATTTAAATTCTTGGAGATTGTAGCTGTTAAGGAAGCAAGTAAACGAAAGAGAATTCCATGAGAAAGAGGATGCAGGTTAGTGAGATAGGAGATGACTATTGACTTTATATTTAAATTCTTGGAGATTGTAGCTGTTAAGGAAGCAAGTAAACGGAAGGGAATTCCATGAGAAAGAGGATGCAGGTTAGTGAGATAGGAGATGACTATTGACTTTATATTTAAATTCTTGGAGATTGTAGCTGTTAAGGAAGCAAGTAAACGGAAGGGAATTCCATGAGAAAGAGGATGCAGGTTAGTGAGATAGGAGATGACTATTGACTTTATATTTAAATTCTTGGAGATTGTAGCTGTTAAGGAAGCAAGTAAACGGAAGGGAATTCCATGAGAAAGAGGATGCAGGTTAGTGAGATAGGAGATGACTATTGACTTTATATTTAAATTCTTGGAGATTGTAGCTGTTAAGGAAGCAAGTAAACGGAAGGGAATTCCATGAGAAAGAGGATGCAGGTTAGTGAGATAGGAGATGACTATTGACTTTATATTTAAATTCTTGGAGATTGTAGCTGTTAAGGAAGCAAGTAAGCGGAAGGGAATTCCATGAGAAAGAGGATGCAGGTTAGTGAGATAGGAGATGACTATTGACTTTACATTTAAATTCTTGGAGATTGTAGCTGACGGGGAAGGAAGTAAACGGAAGGGAATTCCATGAGAAAGAGGATGCAGGTTAGTGAGATAGGAGATGACTATTGACTTTACATTTAAATTCTTGGAGATTGTTGCCGATGGGGAAGGAAGTAAACGGAAGGGAATTCCATGAAAGAGGATGCAGGTTAGTGAGATAGGAGATGACTATTGACTTTATATTTAAATTCTTGGAGATTGTAGCCGACGGGGAAGGAAGTAAACGGAAGGGGAATTCCATGAGAAAGAGGATGCAGGTTGGTGAGATAGGAGATGACTATTGACTTTATGTTTAAATTCTTGGAGATTGTAGCTGTTAAGGAAGCAAGTAAACGGAAGGGAATTCCGCAGAGAAAGAGGATGCAGGTTAGTCAGATAGGAGATGACTATTGACTTTATATTTAAATTCTTGGAGATTGTAGCCGACGGGGAAGGAAGTAAACGGAAGGGAATTCCATGAGAAAGAGGATGCAGGTTAGTGAGATAGGAGATGACTATTGACTTTATATTTAAATTCTTGGAGTTTGTAGCTGACGGGGAAGGAAGTAAACGGAAGGGAATTCCATGAAAGAGGATGCAGGTTAGTGAGATAGGAGATGACTATTGACTTTATGTTAAATTCTTGGAGATTGTAGCTGTTAAGGAAGCAAGTAAACGGAAGGGAATTCCATGAGAAAGAGGATGCAGGTTAGTGAGATAGGAGATGACTATTGACTTTATATTTAGAATTCTTGGAGATTGTAGCTGTTAAGGAAGCAAGTAAACGGAAGGGAATTCCATGAAGAGAAAGAGGATGCAGGTTAGTGAGATAGGAGATGACTATTGACTTTATATTTAAATTCTTGGAGATTGTAGCTGTTAAGGAAGCAAGTAAGCGGAAGGGAATTCCATGAGAAAGAGGATGCAGGTTAGTGAGATAGGAGATGACTATTGACTTTATATTTAAATTCTTGGGTTTGTAGCTGTTAAGGAAGCAAGTAAACGGAAGGGAATTCCATGAGAAAAGAGGATGCAGGTTAGTGAGATAGGAGATGACTATTGACTTTATATTTAAATTCTTGGAGATTGTAGCCGACGGGGAAGGAAGTAAACGGAAGGGAATTCCATGAGAAAGAGGATGCAGGTTAGTGAGATAGGAGATGACTATTGACTTTATATTTAAATTCTTGGAGATTGTAGCTGTTAAGGAAGCAAGTAAACGGAAGGGAATTCCATGAGAGAAGAGGATGCAGGTTAGTCAGATAGGAGATGACTATTGACTTTATATTTAAATTCTTGGAGATTGTAGCCGACGGGGAAGGAAGTAAACGGAAGAGGAATTCCATGAGAAAGAGGATGCAGGTTAGTGAGATAGGAGATGACTATTGACTTTATATTTAAATTCTTGGAGTTTGTAGCTGACGGGGAAGGAAGTAAACGGAAGGGAATTCCATGAGAAAAGAGGATGCAGGTTAGTGAGATAGGAGATGACTATTGACTTTATATTTAAATTCTTGGAGATTGTAGCTGTTAAGGAAGCAAGTAAACGGAAGGGGAATTCCATGAGAAAAGAGGATGCAGGTTAGTGAGATAGGAGATGACTATTGACTTTATATTTAAATTCTTGGAGATTGTAGCTGTTAAGGAAGCAAGTAAACGGAAGGGAATTCCATGAGAAAGAGGATGCAGGTTAGTGAGATAGGAGATGACTATTGACTTTATGTTTAAATTCTTGGAGATTGTAGCTGTTAAGGAAGCAAGTAAGCGGAAGGGAATTCCATGAAAAGAGGATGCAGGTTAGTGAGATAGGAGATGACTATTGACTTTACATTTAAATTCTTGGAGATTGTAGCTGACGGGGAAGGAAGTAAACGGAAGGGAATTCCATGAGAAAGAGGATGCAGGTTAGTGAGATAGGAGATGACTATTG
Organism: Ascarosepion bandense; assembly: GCA_037127315.1. Lineage (NCBI taxonomy): Eukaryota > Metazoa > Mollusca > Cephalopoda > Sepiida > Sepiidae > Ascarosepion > Ascarosepion bandense. The sequence continues at coordinate 180,909 of JBBBDQ010000273.1, read as the reverse complement.
ACTTTACATTTAAATTCTTGGAGATTGTTGCCGATGGGGAAGGAAGTAAACGGAAGGGAATTCCATGAGAAAGAGGATGCAGGTTAGTGAGATAGGAGATGACTATTGACTTTATATTTAAATTCTTGGAGTTTGTAGCTGTTAAGGAAGCAAGTAAACGGAAGGGAATTCCATGAGAAAGAGGATGCAGGTTAGTGAGATAGGAGATGACTATTGACTTTATATTTAAATTCTTGGAGATTGTAGCCGACGGGGAAGGAAGTAAACGGAAGGGAATTCCATGAGAAAGAGGATGCAGGTTAGTGAGATAGGAGATGACTATTGACTTTATATTTAAATTCTTGGAGATTGTAGCTGTTAAGGAAGCAAGTAAACGGAAGGGAATTCCATGAGAAAGAGGATGCAGGTTAGTCAGATAGGAGATGACTATTGACTTTATATTTAAATTCTTGGAGATTGTAGCCGATGGGGAAGGAAGTAAACGGAAGGGAATTCCATGAGAAAGAGGATGCAGGTTAGTGAGATAGGAGATGACTATTGACTTTATATTTAAATTCTTGGAGATTGTAGCTGTTAAGGAAGCAAGTAAACGGAAGGGAATTCCACAGGCAGAAAGTATGGTAAAAGAAGCTGTTGGTGTCTTATTTAACATATAATTCTCAGATGTGAATTGACATGACTCTTTGAAAAAAAAGATTTCTGTTGCTTTCTCCACTGTTTTTAAATTTAAATTTATCATCTAGATGTTTGCCACTCATATGCTACATTGCTAGAATGTGCAGTTCGCTCCGTTTTTAACTCAGAGTTGATTTTTCTGTTTTGCTTTGTTTTGTTTTATGCCATAAACATTTAATAATTTCTTTTACTGTTATGTTCCTTCCCTACATATGTGACCACAGATTATCATTGACTACTATTTAATTATTTTATAATAACTGATATGGCTTATTTTTCTCTGAGATCGGTTTCCACTTAATGCTATAGAGCTCAGTCTACCCTCTTATTTAACATATAATTTTTACATCTTTTTAATGGCAATGTGCATTGTGGTGTAGTGGATATCGACTCAGAATAACAAATTGGGGTGCCAAGTTAGAATTCCAGTTGAATTCATTGCATTCACTTACACACAAATACCTTTGGGAAAGGTATTAATCCACCTCTTCCCTCCAGTTATGGGTTAAATAATAAGACATACTGGGTTCTATAGCCTTGGCTGGTAACTAGTCTACTGCGGAAAGCAATGGCAACCTAGTGCGGGATAATCTTCTGCCCAGTCAGTCATGTCTCTTTTGAGACATGATCGCCCAAGGCATGTATCACATATGACACTTAACTGACTGACCTCTTCAAGATATAACTAATCATACATCACTAAAAATTTTATTTTAATATCTTTTAATCAGCATGTATTTTTGGAAAGGTTATGGTGCAATTTCCTCACTGTATTTGAATTCAGAGAAGTCCTCTCTATTGCCATTCCTGAGAAATTGTGGTAGGATACGTCAGTTTCCTTGGTACAGCCATTCCAGAGAGATGCCAAAGAAGCAATAATGCGGTCATCTTATTCAGTGCTCAATACCAGTGGTCAGCAAATTGCAGCAGATTTTTACACTTTGCTTTTAAAATTAAAGTAACATGAATGTGACAAAAGAAAGGTCAGAAAACAATGATGCGGAATGGGCAAAAGAAAAAACAATGTATATATTCTTATTTATTTAATTAATTTTTAATTTGCTTTCAATGTTGAATAACCTAAATGGTAGAAGTGAAATTAAGGATAAAGGCAATTGTGTGAATTGGATGGATGAACAAAAGAACTTATTCATAAATATCGATATCAATTTTTTTTTAGTTTGCTCTTAAACTTAATGCAACGTGAATGATGTGCATTGAAGGAAAAAATAGCCATGAGGTGGTATAGATTATGTCAGAGAAATATATATTTATGTATATTAATAATTATTATTTTGTATGCTGCTATTTAAATTAATGTAATCTGTATGGAAAGCATAACAAAAAATAATGACATTCTTGTTGAATGAATGGTGGGAAAAAAGGGAAATAAATTTTCATTTTAAATCCCGTCGCGTTTCCCCTTCAAATTTCTCCAAAATAGCATAATCTTTGTGCAAATGTATATACTGAACAGAAATCAAGTGTTAGTTATTGAAGAAACTTACCTTTTTTTTTATCTAAATGTCCATGAAAAAAAAATGAACTATATTTTTAATCTCCCGTAATTCTTACGAAGTCATGTAATTAACTGCAGAATGATGGACTGCATAATGCAACAAATTTTGGCATATTTTTGCACTATTTTTCTTCATTTACTGATACTTCCGGCAATGTACTTCCGGGAATTAAAGTAATGCGCTATTGTATTTCTACGCTTATTACTCTCAAAACAGGAAGTACATTGCCGGAAGTTTCAGTAAAGGACGAAATTCGACAGAAAATTGCTACCTATGTAGAACGTCATTCTGCAGTTAATTACATGACTTCGTGAGAGTTACAGGAGAGAAAAAGTGCGAGATATAGTTCATTTTTTTTTATGGACTTTCAAAGCAAAAAAGGTAAGTTTCTTCAATAACTAATTGTTGATTTGAGTTCAGCATATACATTTGCACAGAAATAATGCTATTTTGGATAAATTTGAAGGGGGAAAAGCCGTCGGTACCTAAAACAAAAATTTACCGAAAAATGTATATATACACAGACATATAAAAGTTTTAGGACAACTACATAAAATAATTATACATTTTTATTTTATTAAAACATTAAGATTTTAAGGAAGTATACTTTTATCAGTAACGTGTGTGGACTTTAGCAATTGGGGAATAAATTATTGCAATTTTTGTAGATGTCATGTAACAGAAGATACACTGCTCGAAGCTGAAAAAAGCAAAGCAAAATTACTGGGCCAATGAAAGATATGAGATGACAAAATCATGATAATATGCAAATTTTTAAATAGAAATTGTTCCATCTTATTAACATACTTAATTTCCCTCATGTGTATATAAACCAGTCTACAGCTATATTGTGTTGAATACACTGGTTCTTATCTGATAATTGAAGTTAAGCAACATCAAGCCTGGTCAGTACTTAGATAGGTGACCATTTGGGAATACCAGGTGCTGTAAACGTAAGGACCAAGAATGGTCCACCAATCCTCCAGGTTTGGGGGTTGGGCACAAGGCTAACAACCCTGCCCCATAAAAAAAACAAAAAAACAATTTGTTACAGAAACAGTAACAAAAAGTTACTGCCCTACACACCATTGGGTGTATAAAGGGTGAGATGATGATGCATATATACCAGACATATTTAATATGATTATACACTTTTTATTTTATTTAGAAGTTAAGGTTGTTTAGCCATATACTTTTAAGTGTAGTATCTGTATCTTTTAAGCGTAATATCAGCTCAGAACGAGAAATCGAGAAACCGAGTTCGAATTCCAGTTGAATTCCTTGCATTCACTTACACGCAAATACCCTTGGGAAAGGTATTAATCCGTCTCTTCCCTCCAGTTATGGGTTAAATAATAGGACAGATTGGGTTCTATAGCCTTGGTCGGCAACCAGTCTACCACAGAAAGCAATGGCAACCTAGTGGGGAATAATCTTCTGCCCAGTCAGTCATGTCTCTTTCGAGACATGATCGCCCAAGCGTGTATCACGTATGGCACTTAACTGACTGACTGATCTGTGGATATTGAGGATTAGAAAACAAGCTGCATTTTCATAGGTGCCATATAACAAAAGATATATACAGAGCTGTTTTAAAAGCCATATGGTCTTCCAGGCACACCAATATGCTGGGGCCCCTATGACAACCACTTGCAAGAATAAAAAGTAAATGGTTTATAATATTAAACATATATTTATTTTATTGGCACTTACATGTTGTATAACAGCAACTAATCAACATTTGAACAAAACACAAGGCTTGAAAAACAATCATTCTCAGTAAGCCATACAGATTAGATGGCACAGTATGAAATGACTAGAAACTTCTTATTATAACGAGCATTTGTGGCATTTCTTTATAGTGAATTGCTTTATTATTGTCTTGAAGTCAATGATCTTTGGAAATAGAATGTCATTTTTCATGCACATGAGTGAAAGCCAGTTCAAATGAGGCTGCCCCATTGTGTCACAAAGCAGTTTTTTTATATGATTCAGTCTTGAAAAAAGAATATTCTCCGATACAGTTGGTCACCATCATGCACATGAACACTCTGAGTGCAATTTCAACATTCAGGAATAAAGATTTCAAACTGTCTGAAATTATTTTCTTGTACCATGCAGAAGAGTATCACAATTTTCATCAAGAGTCATGTAGGGTTTGATATGTTCACATTCATTTAAAAGATCATCATAATTCAGATCTTTGTGATACATATTAACGAGATGTTCACACTTATTTTAGTGCATCAGAAGCAATGGTTTCAATTCACTGAAAGCTCTGCAGCTCTCACCTTCTGTGCTTCAATCAAAACATTACATTTCATTTCTGCTGAAAGGGTTGGAAATATATATCTTAAATATTTAGAATTTAGTCCCACACCAGGATGTCAGGTTATATTATATAAGTGTGCTTGCAACAAGATCTAAATATTTAAACATTCTGCTTCCATAATGAACAGGTTTTTCTTTTAGTTGTACTAACAATATTTATTCTTAATAGAGAGAGGTTGTGCAAAAAATGGTTCAAATTTAGTTAACTAAATATTTAATCGCATAATTTTGTTTTGTGTTTTAATTTCTCTTAATATTTGGCACGGATTTTCAGGACAACCCAATATTTCCTCAAAATAGGTCACTCCATGTTACTTATTTCATCAAATACTTCTGCTAAGTAACCAGTCAATTGGTTTTGGAATGTACTGCAGCAATTCAAGAAAAATGTCCAGAATTGGTGGACAGGAAAGGTGTTGTTTTCCATCAGCGTAATGCCAGAATATGTGTATCTTTTGGTGACTTGGCAAAAATTGTTGCAGCTTGGGTGGGATGTTTACCTCACCTACCATATTCACCAAATATTGCTTCTTTGGATTTTAATTTATTCAGGTCCTTGCAAAATAAGCTCAATGATAAAAATGTTAATTCTTTGGATAATATAAAAAAAAACCAGCTTAATGGTTTCTTTGCCAAGACTCCCCGCCTTCATTCTGGGAAGGCAGAATTTTTAAGTTTATATTGTGCATCAAAATGATTCATATTTAGTTGACTAAATATTTAATGGCATAATTTTGTTTTATGTTTTAATTTCTCTTAAAAATTGACAGGAATTTTCTGAACAACCCAATAATCTAACTTCTGTTAGAAAGTTTTCAGAATGACAGTACTCCTTGTGATGCTTCTTAACGATGAAGATTTTAACCTTTTTAAACTTTTGGAAGACTGCTCAACACAATGTTCTGATCTCAATATAATTGAACAATTGTGATGTCAAGTGAAGAAACAAGTGCTCCAAAAAAAACATATATTCTCCAAGAGTTTTGGAATTACTGCAAAGATGAATGGGAAAAATTCTTAAATTTGTTCCATTAAAGGAAAACCATTTTAGCTTAGTATGATCTAATATTCTGGCAGACAATGAAGATAGAGAAATCTTTTAGCATAACAATGCTTCTTGCCACATATCAAATGCAACTAAAAGGTTTCTTGTGCCTTCAACTTTTAGTAGACTGGCCAGCACACTAAATCCTGATCTCAATATAACTGAATCATTGCAATAGGAACTGAAAAAAAAAAGTGCTGCAACCGAAACATGTAATCTCCAAGAGTTTTGGAATTACTGCAAAGATGAATGGGAAAATTTCTGAATCTTTTTCTATTCAAGGGCACATTAAATTGAAGCAATTATTTAAGTCAAATGCGACAACACTAATTACTACTTGTATACTTTGATGTTTGTACTTTTTGTAATAATACAAATGACTTTTTGCAAAAAAAAAGTATATATTTTTAACTAAAGAAAAGAGCTGAATGGTGAAATTTTCACTGTTAGCATAGTATTTTTGCATGGCATGTTTTAGCATCACTATACATCTATATGTTTAAGATGAACTATCATCCTTCATGCAACCTTAATAAAAGTGCAGTAACTTGTTTTCTAACCCTGAAAGATCATAAAACGTGCTGTATAAAAAGTTTAAGTATATTATACTTAAGTGGATAGTGTTAATATTAATATTTAATATTATATTAATATTATGTATTAATATTAATAATATTAGTAGTAATATTATTAATATTATTAATTAATTATATTATTAATTAATATTATTAATTAATTAATATTATTAATTAATAATTAATATTATTGTTAATAATATTATTAGTAATATTAATATTAAATATTAATATTAAGATTTATAAGTGTTTTAGATGAATGATCATCTTTCATGCAACCTTAATGAAAGTGCAGTAACTTGTTTTCTAACCCTGAAAGATCATAAAATGTTATTTATAAAAAGCATACTAAACCATATGGCAAATTACTTTTGATTTTGGGATAAATTTAAAAATATAATTAATTTACCAAGATTTCCACAAAGTTTTGAACACAAGTATATATATTTTATTTACAGTGTTCAGACAGTTACCCTCATCTTCGTTTCCATATTAACAACGTTTCAGCTATTGTATGCTCCAGCCTTCTTTGAAACAATGTACCCCAGTGAACAAAATAAAGGGTTCAGTTCAAAATTCCAATCCTCTAAAGAAGAACAGAGTGTATAACATCTGAAACATTGTAAATATAGCAACAAAAATGAAGACGACATTCCAAGTAATGTAAATAATTACATTCCCATCTTAGAAATATCGACAAATACCAGGGTATATATTCTAAATTTCTTAATTATTTTCTATTAAAAATTAGAGTAATATTACATTACAAGTTTAATGATGTTTTTATAACACCATTAAATTTTTAAGTAATAAATATTAGTTCAAACTGTGATCTCCATGCCCTGAGGCCACCACTCCACCCTTTGGTTACTGTTTTCCCTAGGTCATATAACTCAGCAGTTGTGCCATGAATAGGGATTTACCAGTCCTTTTCAACTGTATCCTAAAGAACCTGTTGACATAGCATACGAGAATCAAGTTGCCTGTAGTTTTAGTCATTAGCAACTCTCATTTAGCTACCTTAATGAATTCAAAGTCTTCACAACACTCTATCAGATGGAAAATATTTCATGAAGACATTCACTTCAGTGGTGCTAAATGATGCTAGCTCTATAATATCATCTGGCCAACTGGACAGATCAAATTGTATGGAGATTGCCTTCAAAGCACCTGTCTCCACATAATACAAGATATACAGCTGAAACTGTTGAACACAAGCACTGAAAGAAAATTACAGGAACTCCCAAAGTAGTGAAGGAAAACAAGAAGAAAAGACTAACTGTCAATTGTAAAATGACAGAATGTATGGTTTACCAACAAGAGTAGCAGTCCAAGATGTGAGCTATAAATTGGTAATGTCAAAATCAATCAAGTGCAGAAATTTAAATATCTGGGAAGTGGTTTAACAGAGGAAAGAAAATGTGCCACTGAAATCCAAAGGTACAATTGAAAAGTGAATGATGACTTCAAAAAGCTAAACAAAGTATTAAGAAATAAGAAATTTATTAAAAACAAAGTATGCTAAACTGCTATGTGATATCAATTATCCTATATAGTAGGGTTAGTCAGGGAAGTGTGTGGGTGGTGCAGAGGATATCAGTTTGGAATGAGAAATCCACGAGTTGAGTTCAAATTCCAGTTGTATTATTTGCATTCACTTATGCACAAATACCCTTGGGAAAGGTATTAATTCATCTCTTCCCTCCAGTTATGGGTCAAATAACAGGACAGATTGAGTTCTATAGCCTTGGCCGGCAACCAGTCTACCACAGAAAGTAATGGCAACCTACTGCAGGATAATCTTCTGCCCAGTCAGTTATGTCTCTTTTGAGACATGATCACCCAAGCATTTATCACGTATGACACTTAACTGACTGACTGAGGGTTAACTTCACCCGACACCACTAATTTCTACAAAATAAAAACATTAACCTGAAAACTTGAGTCAAATCATTAATATGGATGTCATGTATGTCTAAACTGTATACAACAGCTTTTCAATATCTGGTTTTAAAAATGGTTTTGAGTGAGTGAAGCTTATAGGTTTTTGCAAAGACTATCTTTCTTCAAATCTTATTGGCTGGTGCTGAATAATTGCAAACAAAGAACTGTATCAAATAACAGAAACCATGTCTATTGAACAGGTGAAGAGGCTCATCCCTCGTTCCCTGTTTAGGATGTGGTTTCCGGTTTTCTCTTTTCCAATCTTTTCACTCCTTTTTCTTTTTCTTTTTTCTTTTTTTTCAATTGGAGTAGATAGACTAAACTATTGCCCAGTTCACACTCCACCCACGTCTATTGAACAGGTGAAGAGGCTCATCCCTCGTTCCCTGTTTAGGATGTGTTTTCCGGTTTTCTCTTTTCCAATCTTTTCACTCTTACGTAGCCCTCTGCACATCAGTGGCATTACTGCTTTGATATGATTAAAAAAAAAAAAAAAAATGTTATTTAAATTCTATCAACAGCAAAAACTAGAATGGATAGCAGATATAACTAAAAAAAAACTAAAAACATAATCAAAATTTTGCACAACCTTCAATAAAAGTTTAAGAAGGAGACATTCAATAATACTGGAAGAATGACTACACAGTCAATAAGCGCCATATGTTTCCTAATAAGAAACAGCTAATACTACCATTACCATAATGCTACTCTAAAGTTTTTAGTCATTAAAGTATATTAGGAAGAGAAGATTATATTAATCTAGAGATCCACAGACCAAAAAAGAACAAGAATATGCCAAAAGAGTTTTTAAGTGATGAAAATTTAAACAATATAACACAAAAGCTTTTGAGAGATAAAAAATAAATATGTAAGGTTTTCAGCAGTTTTTTTTAATCATTTCACCCCAAGCAAGGTGTTAATGCCACTGATGTGCAGGGGTTACATAAGAAAGTTGAAGTTTTAGGCAGGAGGAGAGTGACGACAAACACAAACAAGCTACAGGTTGTGAAAGAGAAAGGGCAAGAGAAAGATGTGAACACAGGAGTGAAGACAGTTGTGAAGGTAGACAGAAAGGAAAAGAACAAGATTCAAGATTAAGTTAGAAATGTAACACAAAAGATTTTATGAGATTCAAACATTAAAAACATACCACAAAAGTTTTTAAGAGATGCAATATTCCAAAATATACCACAAACATTTTAAGAGATTAAATGATCAAAAATGTATCATAAAAATTTTTAAAAGATTAAATACCTCAAATGTTTTTAAAGCATTAAATGGTCAAAATGTACAAGATTTTTTTTAAAAACACATCGAAAATTAGTTGGGCTGAAAATATACATTTAAAAAGACATTATTGATCAAATAAATTTAATTAAGCTGATTAAAATTTCAAAATAAATTAAAACTTTCTAAACCAAAAGCTTCAATAATAGATAATTATTCAAGATGGCAGAATTTGTATGTACTTACTGATTAGGTTGTCAGTATTTTCTAAGATTCTTTTGCATTGTGTAGATATTCAAGTTCAAATTTGTTGTTTAATTTGGACAGAGAATGAATTATGCACTTACTAAATATTATCTTAACTGCAAAATTATTTTTCAAATGTTATCAGAAAGATAAAGTGTTTTTAATCTGTTTTATTTGAAAAAAAAATCTCTAAAACCCAAAATTTCATTGGGAGTTTTTCTTTAATTTAGTAAACAGTGAAGTATAAATATTGTTTCCTTGAAAATAAATCCCTTAATCAAATACTGTTTTATGTCCCATCACAATTGATCTGATAGTAATTTTCACTTAAATACACTTCTGATTAAAAGAGAAAAAATTTGTTAAGGTGAAAATGTATTAAAAATATATCAAATTCAAATTTAAAATGGAGTAACTTTATACTTTGTGTGTGTTCATGTGAGTAAAGGGAGAGTATATATATATATTTTCTAAGTTGGAAGACACAGTTGTCACATTAATTATAATGGATTGTTAAAAATGGTTTTGCTTTCAAAGAAAAACATTCATTTTTCAAGTAGGAAAGACACAGTCATCTTTGCATTAATTATAACAGATAATTAAAATTAGTTTTGCCTTCAGGGAAAAATGTTCATCTTTCAAGTTGGAAGACACAGTTGCATTTGCATTAATTATAACAGATTTTTAAAAAAGATTTTACTTTCAAGGAAAAACATTCATCTTTCACATTGGAAGACATAGTCATTTTTGCTTTAATTATAATTAATTGATTATATGAAGATGGTGTTATTGATAAAAAAAATGAACAGCTCTGAGTTTTCAGTCTTCTAAACTGGTTGGTGTCAGTAAGGGCATACAGCTGTAAAACTTGCTCCAATATTGCATGATGGTCCAATTACATGTTTGATTTAAGGAAGCTGAGATTACAGCCATGTCTTACACAAAAGCTGGTGGTCTGGAAAAGAACCATCAAGAAAACTCTGTCCAACACATGCTAGCATGGAAACATATGTTAAGCGACAATGACAATGATGACTATAATGATGATGATGATATATTGTGTGCTTAAGCAGCAATCCCTCTTTTATGCAAGTTTCATTAAAAATGACAGAAAAGGTGCTCTGCTTAATTTTTTTATATAATTTTTCATGTTATCTTATAATTTTTTTCTGTTCGTTATATAAAAATTGGACAAATGTTTTATTTATCCAAGTGCTTTCAGGTATACTTTTAGCCATTATAAAGGATGAATTTAATTTTACTTTACACTGAATATATAGAGTCTTTTATGCATATATGTACAGTTATATCAACCATGAACATGGCCATAATTTGATGACCATGTTTGAAAAATAAAACATTCCTGTAATTCTACATACATACATACATACATACATACATACATACATACATACATACATACATAAATTGAACAGTTACATATATAATTCCATCAATTAGAATATTATTTTAGTCTAATAAAATCTTTTAAAGGATGAAACTTTCTAAATAAAATTTGAATTATTTCCCATGTCTCCCTATATATATATAATTTTATCAATAAATCCATCAATACCTACATTACCTTAGTCTGATGAAGTCCTTTTAGAGGTTGAAACGTGTTGCATAGAATCTTTTATGCTTTGTCATTTAATTATCAAATATTCTCCCATGGTTGAGGTTCTAACTAGTTTTTTTTTTTTTTTTTTTTTATACAATTTTCCCCTTGAGCCATAATATTTTTTATTTATTTTTTGAACTTATCCTTTCAGACTCAAATACACTCATTTTCACTTGAACAACCTTTGCAATGATCTAACCTTTTCACCTTTGTTATATTTTGACTTGTTTTTCACTTTAAACCTGAACTGACCTGGCTTCCCTCAGAGTGAGCTTTCCTTCTCTTTCTCCTCCTCCTCCTTCTTCTTCAGTAAGGGAATCTTGACAATAGTGAGATTAGCTAGGGTAGAAATTTTAGATCACACATCAGGTACAGCTGCTGCTGATGCTAGCCTTTTTATTGCATACATACTAATCTTTACAACTGAACCATAGCTTCACACAGTATATAGTTACACACTCTTGTTTCTATCTCATCTTTATCATCATGCAAAAATAACATAATTGTAACTATGCAGCAACGGTTTTTTTTTTACCCTTTCTGCAATTTAAATGTAACTGCTGCACAATTTTATAGATTACCTTAAATTTATCAAAAATTGCATTTATCAAAGATATGTATGAAAAGCAAGAAAAATAAAAAAGTAAAATTTGCATTAAAAAGTTTTTAAGAGTTTTCTCATCTATAAAAAAACTTTAAAAAATAATTTTTTCTCAATTTGCTTATATTTTCATTTCAATAAAATCTACAAGGGACAGCAATATAATAAAACATTGTGATAACATTTCAAATAAATTTCTATATAATTAAATGTACTTTATTTCATATAAATTTCTATTAAATAGCAATTCATATAAATTTCATATAACTTCATATTCATATATATTTCATATATATTTCATATATATATATATATATATATATATATATATATATATATATATATATATATATATATATATATATATATATATATATATATATATATATATATATATTATATTATATATAGATATATATATATTATATATTTTATATGTATTTTATATATATTTATATATATTTCATATATACTTCATATATATTTCATTTAACTTCATAAATTCATATTTCATATAACATAAGTAGAAGGACAAATCAATAAGTGTATTTTTTGACATGCAATAACTGGCAGAATTTTGATCTGAAATGTATAATGTTAATCTATTCTATTAATATTCACTATTAAATTAAGCAAATTGACAATGAAGGAGATAACGTAAAAAATAAATAAATAATTTCTTCATTATAAAATAAATGCTATTTTCATAATTAGGGGGTAGACTTATTGATACACTTGGATATTCATTACTGAATTAAGTGCCTTGACAAAGAAGGAGATTATGTTGATAAATAATTATTTATTATGGAAAATGCTTTTTTTTTCATTTAACAGTAAACATTGATACATTCATATATCAATGAATTAAGTGCATTGACAAAGAAGGAGATTATGTTGATAAATAATTATTTATTATGGAAAATGCTTTTTTTTCATTTAACAGTAAACATTGATACATTCATATATCAATGAATTAAGTGCATTGACAAAGAAGGTTATGTTAAAAAATAAATTAATTCTTGTGCAAAATAAATAACAAAAATGATAAAAACATAAATTGAATTGAAAAAGAACTTAAATGAAATCAGCCAGATAGACAAACTAGATTTTTTTTCAGATTCCAAATATAAACTAAAAATTTCAGTATTTCTCTAATTTATGTGTATGCTTAGGGCATCACATTAGTCTGATGAAGCCCTTTATGGATGAAACACCTGGTAAATCTTTTTCCAACTTTGTCACAGATTCCCCTAATATATATATATATATATATATATATATATATATATATATATATATATCATAGACAGGAGAATATGTAAATTTATTAATATATATATAATACAGCTCTGTTCATACACTGAGCACTGTTTTATTAACACCTGAATAATTATACTATATATATGTGCATTCTCATATATATATTTATTAATTTACATCACTCTATATATATATACATATATATATATACATTACAAAAAGTGAAAGAACACATAGATTAAAAATTCACTGTTCAAGCATTTACTTTTATAAAGAGTGCTCGATACAGAGTAGATCTTAATATTGTAATTTTGTTATTACAATGGTTTATAAAAGCATAATATCACTACACAAAGTTTTCATG